>JABUQX010121775.1:22500-32500 GCA_015478945.1 Trachelipus rathkii | reverse complement strand
TATATATTATATATAATATATATACTTATATATATATATATATATATATATAGTAATATAAGTATATATATATATATATAATATATATATACATTATATTATATATATAAATATATATATATATATATATAATATATATATATTATATATAATATATATATATAATAGTATATATAGTATGGCATATATATATATATATATATTATATATATATAATATATATATATATATATATAATATATATATATATATATTATAATATAGATATATAATATTATAATATATTATATATATATATATATATATATATACATATTATCATATATATATATATAAAATAATATATATATATATATATATATATATATATATATATATATATATATATATATATATATATATAAATTAATATAAATATATATATACTATTTATACAATATTATATTTTTATATATATATATATATATATATATATATATATATATATATATATAAATATATTATATATAATTATATATATATATATATTATGTAGTATGCAATATATATATATATATATATATATAATATATATATATATATATATAATATATATATATATATATATATAATATATATATATATATATATATATATATATATATATAAATATATATATATATATATATATATAATATATATATATATATATATATATATAATATATATATTATATATATATATATATATATATATATTATATTAGAATTTTACCACGCTGACGGGCAAGAACCCCTACTTCAAGAGGAGTGTTACAAATATTTGAAGATGTTACAACACACAGACGCATACTATATACTATATATATATATTATATATATAGATATTATATATATTATATATATATATATATTATATATTATAATATATATTATATATATATATATATATATATATATAATGTTTGTATTCTTTTTACACCTACACCATAAAGCTTTTAAAACATATATTAAGCTTTTAATGTTTAGGTAACAAATGAAAAGACTAGGTGCCAAGAGCTTAAAACCTCTCTTGAATATATAAAATGAAATAAGAACCTTTACTTTACAACTTCATTTTAAAACTTTCCCAAAATTCTATTGTAGAACAAGTGTAGAAATTAGACATTATATGCATTAGTTGTATAATTTAATTAAATATCCTACACTCGAGGAGCGTTGACCTGTTTTATGTCTTTGGACAAACTCGTTTTTCAGTTTTAATTTCCACTTTTTATTTTATGGAATTCCTTTGTTCCTTTTTCGTTTTCTGTTTGTATGTCATTTTGAGTTTGGGGTCTTAATTTAATTGCAGCTGTTTCATTTGTTTCTTTTTTACCGATTTTCTGTTGAGATTGAACCTTAGTGGCATTCAGTGTAATTATTTTATTTTTATTGTTGTTGACTTTTTCTGTTTCTTGTAATTTTTGTTGATTTTCTTTTGGTTCCTTTTTTTTATTTTTATTTTTGCTCCGGTTATTTTATTATCTTTATTATTTTATTATTTTATATTTCTTTTTTGTTTAAATACTCAGACACTTATTTTAGGTCTCTTTTTGGGAATTTATGAAATTTTTAATCATCTTTTAAAGCTAATCTTTATTTTTGTTATTGATAATTGTGCTGAGCTTTTGGAGTATGCATTTATTATTTTATTATAACAGTTTCGTTTAATTTATATGATCTATTAATTCTTGATCGTTTATTTTATTTAGATAATTACAGTTTGTACTAATAAGCGATTGTTAAAAAGCCAAATCCAGAATATTATTGTGCTAGGATAACATCGTGACTATTTTTTACGGTTATCACCACCGCTCACGGGCAATGCCCTATTCCAAGGAGGGGAGTGTGTGTAAAAACAACAAAAATTCACTAACACCAAACTACGGCAAGACATGAGCCAACAGGACGCGGTGCTGTAAAGTGAGGGAGATTAAATTGAGTAGGAAACACAGAAGATGGAAGAGAATTCCACAGAACAGAGGTGGCAGGAAAGAAGGAGGCACCGCAGCGAACTAGTCTGGAGTTGCTGATATCAACACAAAACTCATGTGCCGACACAGCACCCCTTGTGCTACGAGGGCGTCTTAAAGGTGGTGGCACGCGAGTGGAAAGTTCCTCGAGCACTTGCCGCTACGGTCGCTATAGAAAAGAGATAAAGCACCAACATCCCGCGCCGCCAAAGATAGAGGGTCAAGTGAACTAGATAAAGAACAGGACAGTTGATAAGTTTTTTTGCCTTTGGACTCGACCCTATCCAAAAGCGGGTGAAACCAGCCCCCCCAGAATTGAGAGCAGTACTCCATACAAGGGCGGGATGAGGCCTTGTATAACTGGAGTAACCTGAGAAGAGGAAAAAAAGGTCTCGCAGTCTAAACAGAACTCCCAGCTTTTCTTTGAGGCCGCCTAGCAACCGTTGTGATGTGAGGTTTCCAAAGACTTTTTTTTTTGTTTATTTAAGGCAAAGGATGTTTATATTGTCGACAGGGAGAACGAGAGAACCGTCGGAAAAGATGATAGGAAGTTAGAAGTGTGGTCTTAGAGAGGGAGATTATTGTAGAAGTTGAGTTTTTAAAAGAATTGAATTTCACAAGTTCAGACGACCCCACCCGGAAATCTATCCAGATCAGCGAGAATAGAATCAGAAATATTAAGACGAGACAGGCAATTCTAGAAGTAAAAAAAGGAGCAGAATTGAATGAGTTGAAGAATGGAAGGTCGAGTCATCGGCATATGAGTGAATAGAGTTAGAAATGTGCAGGTGAGAATGATCGTTAATGAAAAGTAGGAATAAAGTAGGAGATAAGCAGAACCCTGAGGAACACCAACTATGGACAGGAAAAAAGGAAGAAGAAAGAAGCGCCCCATCAACAACAGTGATATTTGAAGCGATTTGAAAAGAAAGCTAGACATAAGTAAGCAAAGAGAAGGGAGGAAAACCCAAAGGAGGGGAGTTGGAGCAGTGACGCGTGCCAACCCGGTCAAATGCTCTTTGGATATGTCAACCGCCACCACGCAAGTCTCCCGTAGTTTCCTAAGGCGGAAAAAACCATAAATCAAGTAGATAGGAAAGTATATCGCCAGTTAGACCTCGAGCGCCGAAAGCCTTACTGGCGATCGGAAAGAAGTTTAATGGAGATTCCCAGATGATCTAAGAAATAGAGAGTTGAGAAGATTCAAAGATCATTTAAGATAGAATACAAGTAATAAGCTTTATAGGCGATAGTTAGAAGGCATCAGAGCGGCTTTCCTTTTTTCGGAATAGGTTGGACATATGCGCGCTTCCAACACTGAGGGAAAGTGCTAGTATGAGGCATAGAGAATATAGTTGAAACGAGGGGCGGGTTAGCACGGAAGCACAACTCCCTCAAAACGTCGGGGAGGGAATGCCCATCCGGCCAACCGGCCTTCCTAACGTTCCGTAGACTTTCAGGAGCCATGCACCCGATCGGAATGTAATCACAGCCAAAGGATAGGAACACCTGAGAGGAGAAACGAATTAGGAGGAGGAATGCCAGAATCGTTCCAGGGATTGAGTTATGAGGAAAATAGGGGCCAGAGATTGCCCTTTCAGTTGGAGAATTAGCAACAGAACCATCAGAAGCGAAATAAGAGGAGGAAAGGACAGATTTTACAGAAGTTGTTAGAGATTGTTTTTGGCAAAGAGGCCAGAAAGATTTGTTCAGTAGGAGAACCAAGGAGGTTAGCGCACTTTCGTTGATGAAAGCCCGCTTTTGCTCGTCGAAGAGTATCCCTGCCCAACTATTTCTAGCAGAATGAAAAAGCAAGAGTGGATAGGAGAACGAGCAATTGTTTCCACTCCCGATACCGCACGTCTCTAGCCTGGATTGCCAGAGACAAGCACGATCGAACCATGGAATTATGATGAGAGAAAGATTTAGTCGAAGAAGGATAAACCTACTTATCCATCAACGAATACACTCCCACCTTTATGCGCAGAAGTTGAAAGCGTCACCAGAGAACACAAGCAGTCACTTTCCAGATTATAGTTTAGCTTAGAAAGCAAAACGCAAGGCCCCCCAATCGGCCCGATTCAAAGCTGCCAGAAAAAACGCGCTAGGATGGAGTGGTTTGGAGAAGAACAGTATGAAATTTAAGAGATATCAAGGTTGTAGGTCAGATTTACCAAATTAAGGAAGCGGAAGGTGTGTTATTTATAGAGAGAGAAGGGACTAGTGGTGAAACATAGGAGTCAAGTGTGTTTCAAGATCTCAGGTTGGGACGTATCCCGGAATGGTGTGGGTTCTTTACATTAGTCATGCTCCAGATCGTCTCGTAAGAATGCTTTAAATGATTTCTGCGCCTTCTCTCACCCACCTAAATCAGTATGAGAGGAACCCAAACCATCATGTTGTAGTGTTACATTTAAATCCGCCTATATAGAGGACCTTCAGTATTGGTGAGAAGATTGTAACAGTCTCGTATAGTAGTAAAGGTTATTCAAAAATAAGGCGTGAAAAATCTGTTCTGTTAGGAAGAAAAACAGTAGCAAGAAGCACAAGTTATCTCCTCAGTAGAAGGAGAAAAGCTATTGTTTAAGCATCCAGAACAAAATGTCGAAGTTAGGAGGATTCGAGATTCACGCAGACGTAGTTACGGTGGAGGTGTTTATGTTAACATAGGCACACACTCCACACCTTATAGACGGAAATATGAAATAAGTTATAGTTGACATATTAACGAGATTAGTGGATGAATTCCTGCCATCTGTTGTAGAAAGGTTAGGATTAGAGATCAGTGAGGTATTCCACGGATAGCAGAAAGTTAGGAATGCAAGCCACGGAGTGATGTTAGCAAAGTCGATAGTAAGCCCGCGCCGGGTGCAAATCTGCCATCTTGCATGCACATACAAAAACCCACATTTCCCCCAAAAAAGAAAAAACAAAAAATAAATAAAACAGACAAACGTGAAATCATATCAGGTTAAAATTATTCACACGCTAAAATACCTATAACTCTCACGTAATGCTAAAATATAAGCTAGAGTCGTTTACAGTAAATAATTGTAAATAATATGAAAATCCTAAGTTAAGCAAAACACTAACGCTCACTGCACCCCATATAAAAATTCCGCGAATAAAAAAAACAGTAAATAAAATGAACGTTAACATGTGAGAAACCCAATTTAAAAGTTAAAGTGCCAAAATAATAAAAATCAAATTTTAAATACTGTGAAGACGAAATTCAAAATTTAACTTTAAAAAAACCTACGGTTACACAACTACTTAAAGAAAAGAAAAAAAGTTAAAACTAGGACTTATCTTTTAAAACCTCGCACGTAGAACTTTACTAAAACGGATAAAATGGTATCAAAGTAGTAAGATTTAATAAAATTCTAAATAAATAAAAAAAAAGTTTGAAACTTATATAGAACTTTCAATTAAACACAGCAATACATAAACACATTAAATAAAAGAAGATGACACAATATTTCACTGAGATAGCAAAGCATTCATAGCACCCGTCTTCACACACACGAAACTTCCACAGACTATTCTTATAAAACATTTGTTGATATTACTTTTAAATCTTTATTATTCATTAAAACATATAATTATTTTTCTATAGCTTTTTATTATTAACTTTAATATTCTCTGTTAACTTTTCGTTACCTAATAAACTCGTTAAAGCTCATATATATGATTACATATTTTATACTAAAATTAAATATACATTTTTTAAGATTGATTCCAACAAATTGAATTAAAGTAAATTAAAAATTTGGTAATCTCCCAGTTATCTTTTTGATCACTTCTTTAATCTTCGCGCTATTTAATTAATAAAAATATATTAGTCAATAGAAACTGACGAAAAGGCTATTAAAGTCATTGTAATTCACTATGATTTTATTATACTTTTAAGTGTTTTTTTATGATTGGTAAGTGATTGCTCTATCTACATACTAAAACTATTTGTGTATATTAACTCGAGTTTATATTCTCTTGTAACTTTATTTGATGGAGGTGTTCTTAGTATATTATTTAAATTATTTTTAATCCTCTTTTTCTCCTATTCAAACACTCAAATCTTATATAATAATTTATATTCATAATCTGTTATTGAATTATCCGGTGTTATCTAATTAGGCCTGTTTTAATACTAAAATAAGAGTGTTCAGTGTTCGCCTCTAACTCTTTTGCTAAAATATTTACGAACTTTTTTAAAGTACGTTTACGTGATAAAAACACCTTCATTTTTGCTATCGATATTACAGGCATTTGTTGTAAAATAACGATTCAGCTTCCGGACTCTATTGGAGATATGCCAATTATGAACTCGAAAATAACTTTATACATTTCTCTCGTTTTCTCTCTAGTAATATTCAATGGACGTATCTAGAAGATGAATTTCTTAAAAGTTATCGTGCTTATAAGCAGTTCGGCTCACGAAAACAGAATACTCGTTTCTTAATACTTTACATAGTTTGCACATTTAGTGTGCTTTATTTTTATTAGACTCTGTTAATTTTGAATGTGTTTCAGTTATTGCCAGTATACTTAATTTAACGTGACAAAAAACTTGTCTTAATATTAACACATCTTGTTTTGCTTACTCTTTTTCAAGGTGTAGTAAAATATGTTTTAAACATACTCTTTAACAAAATTTTTCTAAATTATAAAAAGCATATGTGAATATAATAATATTTTAAGTTAATATATTTATTTAGGAGTTTAAATATTTTAGAACTCCTTTCTTTTTAACCGGTATATAATGTATGTTTGGTTTCGCTCCTAAAGTACAATAATATTCCTATAAATTTCCTTTCGGTCAGTATGGTATATAAGCACTCTGTCTAATAATGTAAATTGTGACAATAGCTACTTCTATGTTTTTAAGTATCTTCAAATGTCTTTTATTTTATGTTGTTAATTGTAGATATACTAGTCTTATTAAATACATTAAACTCTTTTACTATAAAGTTTCTTGTCTCAATTTCACTATAATACATATAAGTTTTACTCATGTATTACTCGATGAAATAAAATTTTGAAATCCTACAGCTAGTCATATTATATTATAATACAAAAACAATATAATATTTATAGAACTATATACTCATGAAAAATATATCTTACGTATCTCGTGACATTTTTTTAATATTACATGTATTTTGAGGTATTATTTCTATGTGATACTTAACTTACAGTATCTACATTATTGCAATTGTTTATATAAGTTACCACATCTTAAAAAGACCGCACTGCTGGAACTAAAACTACACATTGGTGTTCAGTTACCTGTAATCACAAACTTTAATAACTATACTATTATCTAGATTTAATTAGTGATGTTGATGATTTTCTCCATAACGTTATCATATATTATGGCTTATGAAATTATTTGAGTCTAATCTAATTATGTTTCCCACAAATTGAGAGAAACGTAATATAGTTTATAAAACACTACAAAATTTTGGTTACCTTTTCGTTCAACTGTCATTTTGGTATCATATCATTTTTTCATTCAAAATGTAGGTAATTGAAGATATAATATAAAAGAATAAATATTTGTTATAAAATTATACAGTTATATTATACTCATAATAAATAATAATAAAAATAGCTAATAATAGATAAATAAATATGAGAAATATTAATAATTAATAATTACATAATTAAATGATATAGTTGAGGATCTTTTAAAAAGTAGTGTCTGAATAAACTGACTAGATCATTACAAAGAGTTATATTTAATTAAAATATATAAATAATTAATTCGTATTTAAAATAAGCTTTCTCTCACTGTCTCTTAAAAATATATATGAATCATTCCCAAACTATATTTATCATATTTAGTATTGTGTATTGAATAAACCTATTTATATATAAAAAATATTTTATAACTTCTAATAAATTAACGTGCATTTATTATTTATACTTATAATATTTTATCAAACTATATGATCTAAATTGTATATATAAAAGAACTTATTAAATAAAAGTTTAATAACTCAGATTATCTCATTTAAATATATATCAAACATTTGTAAAATTAATAATTTGTAATGTTAATTACTTATTATAAATATGTGAGTTTTTATTAACGGTGAATATCTAAGCATTTTATAATAAATAAATTAAATATGTTAGTTATTCTATAAATAACAAAAGAATTTTATCTCTCATATATAAATGAACCATATTTCAAAAGTAGGAGAAAAAAAATCCTTTAACTAGTTTTTTTTTTTAGTATCTATTAAAAATTATTGTAGTGAACGTATTATTTATTATATATGATAAATATTATTCATAATATATATTTTTGTACTTTTTATTAATATTATATCCAAAATATTTTATTTAATAGTGTTTGTAAATACCTTAGTTATTTTAAATATTAAATAAATATATATTATTAATCGTTCTAAAATTAATATAATACGCTTGTCAGTTATTTACTATATATTACTAAACAAATATATACTCAGCACTCTACTGAACCATGAAATTTATAAACTACATTAAAATGGGTATCTCTAAGCTCAAAGCGAGTCTTATAGTGAATTTCATCCTCACTCAATGTTGCAAGAAGTTGATCCAATTATTGTGTATGCTTGTGTTCGATATACCCAAATTATGACGATTCTTCCCTACCTAGAGATATATATTTCTAGGCATTTGCAATAAGAATTCTTAAATTATTCATAGAGTCAGAGTGTTTTTCATATTGAGAAGAGTAAGCAAAGTTATCCATATTCTGGACCATGTAAAAGCCTCGTTCGTATACGTGGTTAGTTTGTTTTTACATTTCAGTCCTTGTAATCTCAATAAGAGTGTGTTGCTCAGTTATTTCATTATTTACTCTAAGACGAACTCTTTGGTTTTAGAAATTTGAATTTCTCTTTCAATCATTTCTCTCGCTTTGCAATTTTTTTTTTATATCGCAAAAATGTGATCATTCTCTCAATCTTGTAATGTAATCGTAGGTGAAAAGATGGGTCTATACCTTCCTAAAATGCGTACGATAGTTTATGTTTATAGAAATATTTTGAAATTTGCAGATACAGCAAAATGTCGAATAAATTTTTAAAAACCTGTCTTTTTTTTTTTTTTAAGAGTGAAATTATCTTACACTTGATATCATTTTATTTCTACTCCTAATTATAAGTAACGTCTATATGGAGAGTGATAACATGGTATTTTTTTTACGTCGCGATAGGAGGATGCAGCAATTTTTTATCCATATAGATCAATTTTTCATTAATTATCTGTAGGTGAGTGCAAGTAGTTTTTTGAGAAATTTTTTTCTGATCTGATAACTATAACATATGTTTCATTTAACAAGCATATGTTTTTGAAAAATTTGTTTGAAATTTCTTTCTATTAGTGGAGTGTTATCATTAAGTAGTGAGTAACAATAAGAATTATGTAAATAAATACAATGATCTATCTGTCCGATGTCAGCACCCACTAAAAAATTTATGGCAAGTATTATGATATGACATAGTAAGAAAAAAAATATTTATTATAATATTCACGATATCTTAATTTTCAGTAGTGTCTCAAAAAATATATAATGCTCTTTTTGGTTCTCTATAAGAAAAACAAATATATTCTAAAATATAATTATAAGTATAAATTTAATAAATGAAAGTACGAAAAGTAACAATATTTTGAACCTAAATTATTATAACTTTGAGGGAAATCCTTAAATACATTATTATATTAAGAAATTTATTAGCTGTGTATTAAGTTTTAAGTTCTGTGTAAGTGTTATAGAGCAATGTGAAGCGTAAGTGTAACTAGTAAATGAGTGTAAGTATAACTGAGGTTGTGAAATGTTGTACGTATAGCATTGCAAAATGAAAGAGCTGTAAGTTCATATATGGATTTACGCAAAGTACATTATCTTAGAAATACAAAGCTGAAGAATTTCTATTTCTTCAAAATAAATAATTGTCTTTGATAAAAGATGCTGCTTAGGTTTCTAGAATTATTTATTAACATGAGTAATTAAAT
>JABUQX010121775.1:0-10000 GCA_015478945.1 Trachelipus rathkii | reverse complement strand
TTATATATCTATAAATATAATGTATTATGTAAAATATTAAGGAATAAAATTCTTAACTTTATAATTGATAAGTTTCTTAAAATTTATTAGTATAATATGTGAATACATATTTTAAGTAATATATAAAGTGGACGTATATAATTTTTAGTAAAGTATAAAATATTTTTATATTATATATAATAAACAGAGTTTATAATTATCAAATACTAAAATATACTATATAGAGACCGGATATTTGTTAATATGTAAAAATAAAACATATTATTTTGTAGACAACTTAAATTTTTTATATTACATTTTTAATAAGAGAATAAATTCTCATAAATTACAAACGACACCTTATATCATTCATTATTATATAATATTATTAAATATAATAAATTCGCCTATTTTCTAATGTATCACTTATAATATTGATTTAAATATAATGCCTATGATTCAATGAAACACTATTAATTTTTTTTATACATAAATAATTACTTGGATATATAATAAATTAAGCCCGTACATATAAATATATAATAAATACTCAATTACTATTATTAGATATTAATTACCTAATATAATATATTTTCAAAATGTTGAATAATTAGGTAAAATAATCTGATATATTATTATCAATTTTATTTTTACTTTATATATCATAAATATAATTCTAACACCTATACGTGAATTAAAGGTTATCGTGAAAAAAATTTAAGTAATAGAATTAAAATTACTATTTGTAAGTGAAATTATATAATTTTTATTATTCAATAATAAATATATAGTATAGTATATATATTATTATAACATAATATAAACTTACATGGAAAATATTATTGTGATATATTAATATTAAAATAACAATATATTGAAATTTCATTTAAATATATAACGTATCAATTTTTATAATGAACCCTCTAATAATAAACTATTATAATTAATATATAATTATTCGCTTTTTATTTAGCTATCTTTATTGAAATTGCATTTCACATGGAAACACATTATTTTTTAAAATGTTGCTGATAAAATATAACCTATATATTACGTCTTGAATTTTTGAATATATATTACGTTTATAAGAAAAGTTGCTTGCATAAAATTATATTAAGCAAATTTCGAATAGGAAGAAATTTTGAACTTTTATATTAAAGAGTTATAATTATAAATTTATGTATATATATAATAGTATGTAGAATAATATATTATTTAAGTAATATAAATAAAGTGATCGTACTAATTTATAGATAATGTATATTATAAAATATATTTATATTATAATAAACTAGGTTTTTACTACAATACTATGAAATATTTATTATTATGATATGTGGTAAATATTTATAAAAGATACAAAATATAATAAAAATCTTTGCACCAATATTAGACTATTTAAATTATTGTGTGTAATGTTCTCGCTGAATGAAGTTTTAGATTAAATATATAAACTGAGGTTGATGTGGTGTCGTTACGATAAACAAGCAAAAAGAGTCTCAAAAACTCTCTGATAACGATTGACCATACATTAGACTAATAATCTTTAATTAAGATAATTGTAGCTAACTAGATAAATTTACTGTCTTTGTTTTCTATCGAGGATTTGGTTGAGTTGTTCTCTTTTACATAAATTAGCCGCCGAACTCAAATCAAAGCATATTACATTAAGGAGTTTATTATGTTAAAAATACTTTTTCAAATGCTAGAATATTAAATAAAACAAGAGACTTTTTAATAATATGCTCTCTTGAGGTGTAATCTTGAGAAGATAAAAAATCTTCTACTTAAATTCCACATAATATGTGGAAACTCTCTCTAATTACGATGTTATGTGAAGCAACTTTCATGAAACAAATAAATAATAGAAAACGATCTAAATAGTTGAGGTAAAATTATTCGTAGCAAGATGAAGAGAGAGAGAAAAAGAGAGGAAAGCTCACAAGAAAATGAAAAAAACGTAAATTAGTATTATCACGCCGACGAATATGTCCAATAATGAAGGGAAAAAATTTGGGTTTGCTATTAGTCTTTGAAAATCAAAGAAAAAGAAACAAATGAAACAGAAGCATTAAATTAAAAACCTTAAACTGAAATTTGACATACAAATAAAATGTAAAAAGGGGAAAGGAATAAAGAGAACTTTAATAAATGGGAGATAAAAATAGAAAGTAAAACTGAGAGGAAATATATCGATATATAGATTAAAGATTAAAAGAGAGAACAGGTAGTACTCTCTATAGTGAAGGAAAGTTTTATCGAGTTTATGTGTTTAGTACATAATTCTACTTTAATATTATCACAAAACTGAAATTGTATTTCGCTGCTAACTGATCTAATTTACTAACGATCCCTAACGGTGATTCTACAATAAAAATTTTGGTGTTTTAAAAGTTTTAAATTGAGTTGTTAAGTAAGACTGTGAGTTTCTTTTATCATTTGTGCATATCAATTATATAGAAACTCGCTGATGAAAAATTGGAATATCTCTATTTGCTATGAGATAATAAAATACAAGTCCAAAAAACAACGCTGTTCTAAAATGCTCTCCTTTTATGAGCTAATTTTTGATTGTATTGAATATGAGATTGTTTATTCAATAAAAACAATAACTTTAGCACGTTGCTATATAATCGTTCTCGTGGTGTCTGCGTGAGGACTTTTTTGAAACTTGAAGCACTCAAATTTATCAGCGCGAAGGCTTTTTATTATTAGAACAAGACTTCACGTGCAAATCAATTACTCGATTTTCATGATGATATAGCTGGAGAATTTTAGAAGAATAGGAATTGTAATATGTGTAATTAACAAGATAGAACCGAAAAAAACGTACATATAACATATTCACTTATATAATAGTAGTGAATATATTAGTGATAAGTAACCAATAGAAAATATTATCATTAATTAAATAGTTGTAACATTAAAAATCTTTGAAAATAAGCCATGAGATAATTGGAAATAAAAAGTAGTGGAATAGCGTTAATTATAAATTAAAGAATCTTTTCGTTTGAAAATTTATGTATGTATATACGATGAAAAACTTTAGGAAAGTGCAGTATATTATTATAAATAAGAATTCTTAATTAAATACCTAGAGAAAAAATAAAATTGATTTTGTGATTGAAATGAGTATTTTCTGTATAAAGCCGAGGTGGTGGCAAATTTTTATCCCACAAACATGATTTCGATCTCAGGGTATGCAGGGCCCATCAGGTAAACAAAATGCTTATATTGATATATAACACAATTTAAAAGTTATGAAAGAGAATATACCTTAAGCACTAATAGTTATATGATATTTAAAAATAATACTAAAAATCGTATAAATAATAGTGTAGAGGCAAAATAAATAGCTCAATAAAAAACAAAAAATTTAATATTTCTCTGTTTACTCTCATTATAATATAAAGACAAAACACATAAATTTATAATTTACTAAACTATAAAATAAGCTCTAATAAAGTTCTTAAAAAATGATATATTAATTTTTTCATGTCCTTTTTTACTAATTAAGATATTCTGGAGATATATTGCATGTTCTTAACAATTGATGTTAATAACTAGAGCAACAAAACTCTATCAGCCAGTAAGCCGTATTAAGAATTTAGATTCATTATTCAAGAAATTTAAGAAATCATATAATTTAAAGAAATAGGTCTTCATAAAGAGAAATAATAAAAAACGTATTGCTCCAAAATGTGACTCAACACAATATATCAAACAAACACAAACACTAAAAGGTTTTGTTTTATATTAAAAGATGATAAAGATATTTCTATAATCATTCACAAAAAACAGGAAAATTTACAATTTCAAATGTTGGAAATTTATGCGCAGCAAGTTAAACTGTAGCAAGTTAAATTGAATAATACAATATATATATCACGCATTCGAAATTAAAACGTCTAAACCATAAATAATAAAGACAATGAGAATAAAATGGTGAACAGAAAATAATGTAACAAAAGACACTTATCCACAACAGAACTGAAGAATAAGATCTTATTCACGAGACAATAGTATAAATAAAAATATTACACAAGGTTTTTATTACAATTAGCAGACGTAATAATTTCTCAATCTCCAAACCAACAAAAAAACTCACATAGACAAAATAAACAAAAATATAAACAGTTGCAATTAATTGCAGACCGCAAGCTTTCTAAATTGACATAACTCACATATAGAATAAAGAGGAAAACTAGATTTGAATATAAGTGAGAAGTAACTTAATACAGAATGTGTGAAAATCAAAATTGAACAGTACAACGGAGTGTTTGCGTATTAAAGAAGCAACATAAACTTAATTACAAATGAAGAAAATCTCATCGAGTTTTAAGATAATGTTTAATATTATACTAAATAATCTTTTAACAAAGGGATGTCTCTTTTGAAAGATTTGTTTGATCTACTTATTCAAATGAAACGCATAAAAAATTGAAAAAAAATAATATATCATTTATTTCTATTTTTTACTATATGTTGCCTTTATCAAATATAAAATTTTCATAAGTTGATCACTATATTTGAGCAAAGACATATTTTATTTAGATTATCTATTTGTATATAAAAACTCAATTTTTAAGATTTACAGTTTTGTCTCTCCTCAGTTAAAGCTGGGAAAAAATAAAGTTCTTAACATATAGTTTTCTTTATTTTTCTCATTTTAGCATTTGAAAAGTTTAAAATTTGAATTAGCATCATAATTCAGAAAGTAACTACTCACAAATTTTTTGAAGTTATACTCCGAGCTGAGCAAAAATAACATAATTGTACAAGAAGTAAACGATCAATATAACGCAAAAGAAATGTAACTTTTTTTTCACCTATTATTGGTAATATTATTTTTATATAATTAGTTTTATTTTATATATTATATATTATATTATTTATTTTTATTTATTATTATTATTTATATATATTTATTATTATTATTAATATTAATATAATTACTCTAGTTGTATTTACCATATAATGTATTATTATATACTATTATTATTATTATTTATATATTAATTTTAATTTATTTATTGTAATTATATTAATTATATAATTTTTATTATTATATAATATATGTTCTATATTAATATAGACAAAGAAAAATTTTATTATCTATATATTTAATATAATTTATGTAATCCGTAAATTTAATGTAATACATTCTTTAGAATATGGAAAATCTTAAGTTATTTATTAATTTATATATATTTCTCTTTTATATCTATGTTTTATATTTATAATTTATTTATTTATTTTGCTTATATTTATTTATGTAATTAAAATTTGATATAATTTTAACGATTACTGAGTATTATTATTTTATATTATTATTTATTTTTTTTTTTATTACTATATTATTATTATATATATATATTATTATATCATTAGTTTTTATATATTTATGAGTTATATTTTCTATATTTTTTATATATAATCCTTCATATTTTTTTTAAAAATTCAATATCTATTTAAAAAATTAAATTATTTCAATATAAAATAAGAATAATGTTTGAACATGAGTAATAGAAGAGAGTGAATATTTTTGAAGCTATAATTAATATTTTTGGGTTTTGTCGAGAGTAAGACCTATTTATGTAGAATTACTATCTAAATAAAAATATTTTATTAATATCTTAGAAGGTGGTGATTGATAAATATAAATGAGATTTAATGATAAAAGCGTAGTAAATTTTATTTATACAGATTATATAGCTTTTATTATAATAAAAATTTTATTATTATATTAATAAACAGGTTATTCCTAAAACTGATTTTATTAAATGAAATATTTGGTATATAAAAAAAATAAAATTTAATATATCTATTTGAATATAAATTATATATAATTACGATATATAACTGATCTAAATATTTATATAATAGACATCATCTATAAAACTATTGAATATAATTTAATCATAATATACATACTTATTTATTATGTACTTATATTCGCTTCACAATAAACTTGATAAATTTGTGTAAGTGTAGAATCTGAGCAAGTTGTGCATTTGTAATCTCATAAACTGGAGGTTGTGTAGGTGTAGATGACTTATACGCAATTAACATTGTTCTAACAATGAAAGAACTGTATGCTCTGTGTACATAGAAAAATTTTAGAATCTAAAGATAACACAAAATGATATATATAATTATATCTCCATACATAATATTGTGTCTTAGTTAAATTGGTATGCTTCTATAGGATAAAGATTATTACCAATAATAATTAAGAGTTTTTTTAGGTTAAAATATGTTGAAATTTTATATTATTAAAATCAAGAGACTTATGCAAAATGTTTGACCATTAATAGCCAATGAATTTGAAGCGTTCAAGTAAACAACTATAGCAAAGAAGGAGAGGTGAAGCTAAAAACTTTAAATCTGTAAAAGGTAAAATAAAAGAAAGCAATACAAGATTAATCAATTTTATTCCAGACGAGGTGCTTCCTTCACTTAGTTCTTCAATCGATATCGAGGCTAATAAAAAATTATCTAAGATAAAATCATTTATTTCGAGGATAAAAATGTCTACAGAGGTACAACAAAATTATAAAAACAGTAAAAGCTCATAGTCTCAACAGAAAAAAAATCTAATGTGTGAAGAATAAACAAATAAATCAAGAATGCAATTAAAAATATTTTTGTTAAAAAAACTTCACCACTCAATATTGTATCATTAACATAAAAAAAGGAAGAAAGCAGATTAAAGGAACTATAATATAAAGAAAAGACGTGAAAATGGAAAATTAAAAATTGAAAACGAAGTGTACAAGTAGAGGAATATAATAAATCATTCAATCTGATGTATCTTTTTGTAGTGTGTGATTAGATATTAAATTATAAATTTATTGAGAATAATGCGAGCATTCTCGCTCACACTGTCTAATTATTGACTACGTACACACCTATCTGTTTGCTCTTTTTATCACTTGAATTGTTGTGGTTGCAAAGAGTTTTCACAATACCTCGTGATATAAGTAATAGCTAACGCTAATATGCTTTCTTAATTTCTGCATTTTATAGGCGAATATATTACTTTCATATGAATGAGTGCGGAGTTTTGCGCAGAAAATATCGTATGAGGGAAAAATATCCTGCTTAATTGTTATATGGCAAAATGCGAAGTGTTTCCGATAAAAAATAACTCGAATGCCTTTGTTCAAAAAATAGCCTTCGATTTAGGACATGATGTATTCGACTAATATTCTTTGAGAAAAAGTTCGAGAGAGAGAGTTTAATGCTAAGAGCGAGCGAGTCGAACACTAATTACCATAGATTCTTATGATATTTATATTTTGGACAAAAATTCTAATAGCTTTTATTATATGTGGACTTTATTTTAGAAGAGCTTTATGGAATATTATTCAAAGAATATATGATATAGTATGTGTTGACCAAAGTATAGTAACTGGTAAGAAACGTATATTGATAAATTTAAAGAAAATCAAACACATTGATAGATAACATAGCTATGGTAAAACATATATATCATATAGTAAACCATATAAACCTTTGAAAATAAATCTATAGCATACTTAAACTATGTATAAGACACCTGAAAACTAGGTTAACATTGAGAATATTAAACATATTCTTTTTATGCTGTGTGTTGTAATAAATATGAACCTAACAGCATGCAAGCAGTTTGATATATATAAAAACACTAAGATTTCTTAATTATTATATTTATAAGTATAACTTAAAAAATTTAGTTTAGAGACTATGAACTAGAATACCGGGTTAATATCAACAACTACTCTCTCTCCAAAATTCATACTTCGTAAAGACATAATCGTATTGAAATCATATTGTATAAAAAAAAATAGGCATAATGTTTATTTATTAATTACTCTTCCTAAGAGTAAGAATACTCTAGAATTAACCTTTAAGTACAGACATATTAAAAGTAATCGATGTTGTAGTAACATAATACTATATGTTTAAATAGAAGAAGCTTAATAGTGCAACTAAAACGATATTAGTTGAATAAGTGATTAATTAGAAATAAAATAGTGTAATTTTTAAAGAAGGAGTATTTTATAAGCATGTAAACTAGTTATGAATATGTTAATATCTGCATCCAATATATTATTTCTTAGAGTATTCAGATATTTTTAAAGACAAATTGTTCATGAGTTAGTTCATCAACTCCTAAATGCTACAAGTTGATGAAATATATAAATAATATTAAGCATTATTCAAGAGATTAAAATAAGATCAAAAAATAATTTAGACAAGAAAAACATTTTCATTAATAAATTAATAAACAGAAATTGTCCATTTAAAGCCATACAACACAAATTTAACGTATCACAACATACTAAAAAATAAGGTGGAATAGTCTTTCAACATAGATGAATATAAAAATACTTATATATATTTCCTCAGTAAGAAAATACATAGGTATGACCATATATTTGTCTGCTTTTTCCGTGAAAGCAAATATTAAATGTGAGAGAAAAAAATTTATTCAATAAATATATGTAAATAAAACTTAAAAACTCGGTGAATTGGTCTCCAAGTATTCCAAAAAGACAAAGAAGAAGCACTGCATATAAAATCACAACAATAAACTCTCTCTCACACTCAGTGTCTATGAAAGAGATCTCAATTAATCAAAAAAGGAATATAAATAATAAAACATCATAAATATTCACGAAATGTTATGCCTACTAAGAAGAGAATATCTCTCTAATGGCCCACAAAACGACAAATTACTTGCACATAATTAAAAGACAGACAAATGATAATACTACCAATTGGCGTCTAATGTATGTAAATCAGTACCCTCTCACAAAGCTCAAATTCACATAACAAAATAGAGAAAAGGCGGATAAAAATTGTAATAATAAAAGAAGACACAATTAAAGATGTGAGAAAAGTATATGATATATATAAAATTGATATAATAAACGAGTTTGAAGTACACAAGACAGTATAACATTTACTCAATGAGAATTTATCTCGGAGATCTATAGAGATGTGATTAATTAAATAATTACTTTATTAGGGTGTGGTTGAGAAGATTCCAGACCATTTCATATGAACTACACCTAAAAAAAAATAGTGAGAAAAAATATAAAGTTATATCTAATTTTTTTATTATTTTGTTCCTATCATATAAAAATATTTCAAAACATATCTCAAATATGGTCTAAGACATATAATATATTTGTTAGATTACATCCTGTGATTTATGTTATCCAAACCAATATTTGTCTTCTTGAGATATTAAAAGGAAAAAATTTACATAACTTTTCTTCAGCATAGCTCTTGTTTTTCTATTTTTTGTGCTAGTGATGAATAGCTGTCAAAACTGGAAATTGCATTTTCACTGAACACAAGTGAACAGACAAACATAAAAACCAAACACAAATTTTTTAGTGTTCAGCACTATTTCATCAATCAATTACAATTGGCGTGAAACAAGTAAACGGATCATAGACAACATACGAAGTAAAAAGTATTTTATTTTGCCTGTAATTAATTATATATTACTATCTCTAATTTTATTATTATTATTTTATTATTATAAATATATTGTTATATTTTTATTTCATTATTAATAATGTTATTCAAAAACCTAGTATTTAGTATATATTATTATTGAAAAATTTATATTATTATTATTCGTAATTATCATTATTATTAAGTTAATTAGTTATTGATTTTATTCTATATAATTTATTATATTATTATAATTGTGAATTTATTTAATTTTGAAATTATATAAGCCGTTAATTTTTAAAAGTTAAAATTTTTTATTTAAAACAGTTTTCCACAACTAATGAAATATTTTGGTATATAAAAGGCAAATATTGAAATTTCGATTAAAAAACGTCAACTTAAGACACCTAAAACAATTAATAAATTTCTCTTTTCTGCTTTTTGGAAATTGCATTTCAATGAAACACATATTTTTCAAATGCTGAAAATACCGTTTAAAAACCTCCAATTTTAATTAACCAAATAATCTTCAAATGTTTTTGAAATTTTAGGAAAAAAATAAAAATCA
>JABUQX010121774.1:55000-59648 GCA_015478945.1 Trachelipus rathkii | reverse complement strand
TTGTTAAATAAATAGACTCATTGAATTTTGGCTTTTTTTTTACTAAAAGAAAGATATCGAAAAGAACCCCTACCACCCCAAGGGTATTTGAACCTTTTTTTACTCCGCATTATTATCAGGAACTCCATCGGCAAAGCCAGTCGGGTCGGGTCTCAGCCTTCCGGGGAACTAAGCGGGAAGAATCCACTAGCCGCTAAGACTCTCACGATTCCCCCGAAGACCCTCACTATTGATCTCGCCAAATCGTTTTCCACCTTCCATTGCCACAACCATCCCTTCACAAACCTCCATTTACCCGCTGCGCTATATGCACTTTTTTCCTCCCCTGCCAAACTCAAATTTGACTTCTCCAGACATTCTTTTTACTGACTAATTCACTTTTCTTCGGGTCTCCGGACGCAGGCCGCGTCGTTTCCTAAGCACAGCTCGACCCACTTCATCACAAGGTAAACCCTCCTTGAACCGAACCGGACTATCACACCTCATTCTTTTTCCATACCTGGTAAACATTTATAATCATATGGGACTGTCATTTATTCTCATTTAATCCTTTCTTCACACCATACAAATCTGTATACGGTTTTCATTCCCTATTTTATCAATCTACCCACCTAGACACGGCAGCCGGTGAGATTTGTCCATTCCCTGGGAAACATTGGTATACTTTGGAATCTCACTACGCCTCTTATTCCAAGACCATAGTCTTTCCTACTACTGGTACATTAACCCCACAGGGTAACACTTACATCACGGCAAGAACACAGCGGGCACTCAACGTAACTAAGTTGCGTGCGTTATGGGGCGTCCACAAAAGATGTTCGTTACACCTTGGCACCCAGCCTCCTTCTGCAATTCACACTTACTATCAACTCGGGATCATCGTTTCCCTTTTCGTCCAACACATATATATATATATATATACTATATATATATATATATATATATAATTATATAATTATTAAACTAATATTATATATATATATATATATATTATATATATATATACTATTAGTTGTTCCTGTATCCGCTATATATGACTGAGCTACCTATCCTAAGATATTTAATCGATCACTTGGTTTCAGGGCTGCTTCACCATGTAGCATAACTTCACACCGAGGATGTCCTCACTCATAACCATAAACTTACTCTTACTACGTTAACTTTCAAACCCATCCTTTTACACACCCCAAATCTTCTCACCAATTCCCTCAAACTCTCTCAGATTCACCTACCATCACAATATACCGCTATGTAGTATTAATGGCTATATAACTATTATATTTTAACAATAATTTATATATATATATATTATATATATATATATATATTAATATATTTATATATATTAATATATTAATATTATATTAATTTATATATTATTAATATATATTAATATATATATTATATAATAATAATAATATAATATTATGGACGAGAATGGGTGATTTTCATTGGATATTGAAATAGAGTTTTATATACAAAACGTTTTATGGAAGTGTAATATATTTTCCGATAGGTGATTAGGATGAGATGGATCATATTAAGTACTATTATATATATAAATATATATATACCCCTGCTCATAAAGGGAAAGAAAAAATAGGCGGCACAAAAGTAAAATTAAACTTTGTGAAAGTTTTTATTTTATTGTTATTGTATACATATATATAGTTTTTTTGTCATGTTTTATTGTTAACAATATGCTGTTTAGTTTTGAATATTTATTTTCTTTAAAAAATGTTGCTGTTCTGACATAGCAAGTGAAAGGAGAAACTATATTTGGGCCAGAGAAAAAAATGAGGTGTAGTCGTTTCAATATAATGTGGTGGCTGGAACTGGTAAATGTGTGGATTTCGATCTGCTAAAACAATTTGGTAAATAATAAGTGATGTGGATTATGAGGAGAGTGTAGCATAGAGAAAAATATTTTATATATTATTTAGGATTTGTTTGGTTTTTTTTTGTACTGTCTTTATAGTAGGGCTTTATATTAGGGAATTCTATAGCCAGGTTGTAGTTGATATGCGTGTTTGTGGTGGTAAGGTATCTAAAATGATTATGATGAAAAATTTGCGTTGTGTACAGATAATAGAGTCGAAGTGATTTTAAGGATAATTAATTAGCCGGAGTAGAGAACAAGGTGGATGTGGTGTTATGTCTCCTCTTTGGCAATCCAATTCTGTAACACTTATGCAATGGTTTAATGGCATAAAGAATATTAGAGGTAAGGAGGTGTGACAAAGTGATATGATGTTTATGAATGGATGGAGAATGGATGGAGAGATGGAAGATTGTCCATACCTATTAGATAGATTGTTGGATGGGTATTTGAATACTTCGGATATGGTATTAGTTTGAAAAAATTCTCAGAAGAGAAGTACTCGTGCGATGGGAGACTAGTAGAGAGATTTTGGTTAGGGGTGTGTAAAGAAAGAGTTTTGAAAGTAAACGTTAGATAAGAGTAAGGTTAGAGTTGTGAGTGAAGGCAGCCTCAGTGTGAAGTTTAGATGGTGAGCAGCCTTGGAAAGTGACTGCGAAAATTTATAATATTATATGGATAATCTATGTTGAATGTAAAGGGAAGCGGATGATGCATGAGTGTAGAGGTAAACTGTTGAATGGCAAATAACAAAAAGTTGGCTGGTGCCATTAATCGTGGTGGATGTAAGGGACTAAGTGTTGAGTTCGCTAGTGTCTTACATGCGACGGGTATGTTGGTACCGTGTTAATGTATAGTGTGGGGGACTATGGCTGGATAAGAGGTATGGATCAATTACAATGTGGTTAGATGGAAATCTTAGTGGCGTGTTACAGAGTCGTTGAAATTGTTCGTAAAATGATCACTAAATGAAAATAGGCACTATATAAACGTTATTAGAGTGAGATTTTTACCTTGGGTGGAGATTTGGGCGTAAACATAGGGAGAGAATAAATGAACAGTACGTCTCAGATTTTGGCCATTACATACGCTGGAAAGATTGGATTACACACTGGTCCGGTTCTAAACGGAAATGTATCGTGGTAAGTGTGCTGGGAGATCGACCGTGTGTTGATAGTGGGAGTGATCATGAAGCAGAAAAAGTGGAAGAGTCAAGAAAAGTGACATTTGCGATGGAAAGAGAGAATATTGTTCGAAGTTCTTTGGCCGCGAGAGCGAAGAAGAAAGAGTTGCATACACAGGGGTTGATATTGGTGGGTTTTTGTGCTAGTTGGAGGAAGGCTAAGGTTTGTAGCCCACTGGGCAGGAAACCCCACAATTTGACGAGAGGTCATAGTTGATGGGTTCAATCCCGACGGTAAACGTGTGAGTAGAGCTCTAGCGGGGATATTCTTTTCTGACTGGCGACGAAGTCTCACCAACTTTTTGTATAAAAGGTGTGGCGGCTTAAAGGCTGAGGATGCTTAGATTCTTATTCTGAACTATTCTTCTTGTGCTATATCATCAAATTCTTTATGGCATTTGCTACTCTTACTTTTTTGTGTTTTCCTTATAATATTTTTCACGTATTATGCCCCCCTTGCCCTCCAGTCTTTGGGGAAGATCAGAAGATGTAATCTTCTTGTGATGAAAATGAATGGATGATGATGAGAATGAATGATGATGATGAATATTATATATATATATATATATTATATATATCATTATATATATATATCCATCTGTGGGTATATATATATTAGAATAAAAATTTATATTATATTGGTCTCTGTATTATTATTACTATATAAATTAGATGTTAAATATATTTAATATTTAGTTTATAGATGCTATGTTATATTGGTCCCCTCTGAGAAGTCCCCATTGTCTTTTACATTTAAAGGTACTTTGGGCTAACAATTGAGGTCAATCCTTGGGTTCACTTTAGGGGGAATTACCATTGGCGTACTTGGTTAACAGCGGACCTTGAACAATATTAAAGTACTGTACTTGTACGTAACTTGGAAAACAATCCTTCTATAAGTAAGCCTTGGTACTTGGTTACTGACTGATAAAAAATTGATCACTCTGGAACCCAACCCTGATATATATAGTATATATTAATATTATATCTTATATATAGTTATAAAAATATATATATTCAAAAATATTCATTATATATATATCCTTGTTGCTGTTAAATAATATAATATAATCAGTTAATGCTATTACACTATATATATATAATAATATCATCTAGAATTATTACTATATATTTATATAAGTCTTTTCTTTAGATATAAGGGGTACCTATATGCTCATAAGACTTTGGTAGTACATCATTATAAATATCTATTTATAATACTATTAATTTAATTATATTATATATTTATATTAGTTAATATATAATAATTAATATAAATTGTGAAATTAAAATATTATTATTATTATATATATACTATGGGTAAAATGAGTATGAGATAGTAGATGGTTAGTTTCATACTATATCAACAGGGTTTCCAGTATGTACTTAAGTTAGGGCTCATAACTATTTATAGATTTATTCTTAATACATACAGGTGGAACACACCTTTATTCAGGAAGGATGGCATTCCCAGGTACTATCCCGGATAGATATGAAATCCGTAGTTAGGAGAGGATATAAATATATTTCTATTTTTATATAGCACCATCTTTAGGCTTAAGTTATACGAGTGGGTATTGGTAACT
>JABUQX010121774.1:22500-50000 GCA_015478945.1 Trachelipus rathkii | reverse complement strand
AGGATAAAATAGAAAAAAAAGTTTGTAAGGGTGGGGCGTCGGAAATAAGAGAAGTATTGCTCATGAAATAGCATAAAAATAGGAAAAATAAACAAATGGAAATCTACGCAGCGAGCAATAGTAACTTAAGATTTGGATTTATTTATTACGAGGTGTGGATAGAAGAAAAAGAGTGTTATTCGAATTGAGTTGAGAAGTAAAAAGTACATTATAAAAGAACGTTGAATTTGGATTATTGGTTGTGTCATAATTTTAGGAACTTATTGCTGTATAATATCTTCATGACTCTTGATAGAGACTCGAACTTGAAGGAATTTATTATATAAATTGGTCGCCACCACCGAGCTGTTATCTTTACCCTTTTTCACGGATTATGGCGACCAATTCTTGCTGTTTACGGATAAAATAAGAAAATTTCACAAATATAAATATGTATTTTATAGCTTACGAGATCCCTGTTATGTGCTAGCCAAAAGAGATCGTTCGATTTTCACGCGTGAAATGAAAGGTATGGCAGACAAGAGGAAGTAGCAACAGCCCATTTTTTAGAGGGAGACTTTAACACTAGTGTAAAATGTAGAAAATACGTTCCACAGAGAATTTTCACAATGACGTTCAGCAGTATTTAAGTAAACAGAGTAACACTTTAACCTCATTGGATTGGGGGGTTAAAAGTTTTCTTCTAGACTGCGAACGCATATCCACTAAGATTCACATTTATAAGTAAGACAATAGTATTAAGATATCTTATACATTTGAGGTTCAGAAGATTAATTGATGAACTCATATTTACCAGCGCAACATTACATCTTATTATGTACTCTACAATGAAATATGGTTTTAATTAAGTGGTCTTTATGTAGAGAGGATATGTAGAATGTTTTTCCACCATTATCTCCACCAGTCGAGGTCCTGACACTATCTAAATTTCTGGGAGGAGGCTTAGTTATGTTTAATAACCACCTCCACATCATCAGTTATACAGCCTTCAGTAATTCCTAAATTAACTAATATCTTTCTTTGACTATTTTAGCAAGCTTTTTCACAATAACAAATACTTATGACAATCTTTTCAAGTATTTCAATATTTATTTTATCTCAATTTCCTCAGGACTTTGTATACCAATTAATATTCTTCTTTATCATACATATAGATCTATGTACTGGTAGAATAACCTACTGAGGAGACCTGGGCTGCCTCGTCACACATACACGGACCATATGGGATTTTAAGTTATTTTTGTACAGGCATTTGGTTGTAGGGCTGTTCGATTGGGCACCTCACCACTTCACTGTTCGGACTAAAAAAGCAGTTCTTGGATAAGCTTCGGTGTCTTGACAAGAAAGGATGGAGTGATATCTCCTTAATGTGAGAAGAATTATATTTAATCCACGATACATGAATTTTATATATAGCACTAGCATAAGCTCAACATTAATGCATTAATCTAGTGTTAAGAAGACACGATTTACAGTATAGGATCATCAAGCAGAAACATATAACGTGTATATACATCTTTTTGCACTACTTTTTTCTATTTGTTATGGATAGCTATAACGGACATCGCACGCCTGTACACAGTAAGCATATGCAAATCATCTACCATCTGGGACACAGACAGTGCTCCACTCTTCTTCATCTCTCGGTGCCAGTCTGACGGATGGTCTTTTTGAGGTTCTGGTTGAGTCGTGATCGGCAAGAATCGCGCACCGGGAACAGTGGCATTACGCATCTAGATTTTTTCCGGCACGGAGGAACTGTCTGTTGTTCGCCACTTTCGCGTAGATTATTCACGGTTTTCTCTCAGGAATTTTCTTTACTCTCTTTCAGTCTAGTGTCCATGGTGTATATTCTGGACTGATTACTATTTATGTTTACCTCTCTGTCTCTTAATAGAACTTTATTGAACCTATATAGGTGGTAAAGACATGTTTTCTCACTTGGTCTTCATTTTAAGTATCGTCTATTTTTCGGGTTGAATCAATTGTGCTTTTTTGCTACTGAGAAGAGTTTTGTATTGCCACTTGGACACGGATCTATAGATATACACCTCGTCTTCGCGGGTTGTTTAATCAAAGACTAACCTACTTGTTACTTCATATTATATGATAGGTTGATTATTATATAATTAATTTTTTAAATTTATGTTAAGATTTCATTTTTATTTTTTTCGACTTGACATCTCACTTATATATTAGTCACCATCGGTTCTGTATTTAATCACGTTTATGTATTGTTAAAAATACTTGTCAGTAAATCTTTTCGCTATTCCGAAAGGATTTAAAGTTTGCCGGATATGCCGGTTACAGGCTCCAATCGCCAAACAAGTTTGTAGGTGTGGCAACAAGTTTTATGACAAACACAAACCAATGAAAAATAGAGAAATTAATGAATCTGGGTTAAGAAGAAGCTTACGAATAATCAGAAAACAAACGGAATATTTTGATATTTATTTGTATAATGAAAAGATGAAGATCAAAATACCTGGACGAGGTACTCCTCCTCGCCGCTTCGATGTTGGCGAGAGTTCCATTAATGGCAAGTAATGTTAAGCCTTGTAGTCGACGCTTCATAATTTAATTCTCAAAGGAGAAGTATCCGTCGACTTTTCAATTGGATCTTAGGCAAAATACCAAAAATAACATTTACTAAGGTTGATTATGGCGATAACTGGACTTATATTTATCCTCCAGATCTTCAATGCAAAGATGTATTTTCTCGGTACATTTAATCGACTATCTCACAAGATAGATTGATACTCTTGTTAGAATTGATTTGGTATTTATGGCCTTAATTATCCCTCAATTTTATATAAATATACCCCTTTTTATTTCCTTGGGTTAAATCAAATTATCAACTTATTATCAATTATCATTAGGTTTTTAAAATACAAATTATTAAATTTTAAGATTCAATTTATTTTCAAAGTACCTATATATAAAAAATAAAATAAAAATAGCATATATAGAAATAAATGTATGGCTATTCCGAAAGGATTTAAAGTTTGCCGGATATGCCGGTTACAGGCTCCAATCGCCAAACAAGTTTGTAGGTGTGGCAACAAGTTTTATGACAAACACAAACCAATAGTTTTAGAATGTGCTCCCTTATGTGCCTAATTTTTTAGATAATAGTGTTTACTAAATTATTATGTTACTAAATATTTTTGATATTTATTTTGTTTGGATATTTATGATAAGCATGGCAGATGGGATGGAGAAGAACTTTGCACAATATCTCCTTGGACCGCCGTTAGTGTTGATTTCTTTCCTCATCGCTTCTCATTTCGATTGTATAATGTGCGTCAAGTGCTGTGTATGGCCCAATGCAGTGGGCTTCCGAAGTTGCGAATTCTGCTGCTTCTTTATATATTTCCAAAGGAGAAAGTCTAGGTCGACTTCAATGTATCGGCAATATTCACCAATCTTTCAGGTTTGATGGCGATATAATGATAATATTGCCTGTTATTTAATACATAAGATAATTATGTTTCTCGGTCACATTTACTCGGCTTTAACATTCGAAGTTTAGCTCATGTTAAATAGAAGATTGGATTTAGCTATATCTACCTCAAATATATATATATCTCACGGTTATCAAAATACAACTTATTATATTAACTTACTTAGGTTTTTATAATTACAATATGTTATTATTATATTAAAGACTTTTAAGATATCCTATTTTTTCATAGGTTAACCTTCTAATTGAATATAAGTATGTTAATTGTGAACATTAAAGTATAGGCTTAATTCTTCGGACATGCGATTTAACAGTTGTCCTGGATCTTATAGTTCGGCGGGATATGAGTATTCTAGCTCAATCGCCAAATCAAGTTCTTTTTTGTATTGTGTGTGTCGGCACATAGCGAAATGTGGATATTTACTGAAACAAACACAAACACACAATATGAGAGGATGAGATTGAAGATTTACTTGTAAATCTGGCGGGTTTAACGGTATTTTAGTTCTTTTACGTTATTATCTTCTGGGAGAAATTTTTTCCTAGACGAGAAATTGGATTTTTTTTGTTTTTATCATTATTATGGTTTCGGGCTATTATGAGTTATTTTCATGTAACATAGTGACTGATTGGAAGAGGCAAGCAATATACCTGGACGAGGTCTCCCTCCTCGCCGCTTCGATTTGGCGAGATTGTGTGATGGCAAGACCCTTTGCACGAGATGTCTGATACGCTTTCTATATTTCTCTGCAGTATGTGAGAAAGTCAGTCCTGACACTTTTCATAGTGTAATTTCGGCAAATACCCTCATAGACGTAGGTTGTCATGGTCGCTTGATTAATGGTAGATTTATGGTGCCATTGTATGGTAATACCCTTTATCAAATGATGTTTTGCGGCGGATCCAATTTTCGTCTTATTCTCTGGCATATCAGATGCTCTGAGAAGTATGTTAGTGATGCTGATTGCTCCTCAATAATTCAAATCTTTGACTGCTCAGGATTTATTTCTTAAAACAACTATTTATCTTTGATCTTTGACTATAGTGTTTGATGCATAATAACAAAGAGTGTTGGTTATATAGAGTATATTTTATTCAGTATTTTCTAACTATTTTACGGATCTTTGGTCTATATAAATGTTCCGAAAATTTATAGGATGTAGGATTTATGTGATGGTTGAGAAATTTAATATTCAATGCGTCTGTATTCCGAAGGGTATATTCGAATAGTTGCCCGTGATATTGCTACCGAGTTTACAGGTTGGCTAATTCCAATCGCCAAACAAGTTTGTAGGTGTGGCAACAAGTTTTATGACAAACACAAACCAATGAAAAATAGAGAAATTAATGAAATTCTGAGGTTTATCAGATGATTAGACTGGTACGCGTAATCATGAAAATTTCAAATTTCGACTCTTTCTATTTTTAGATATTTATTTCTTTTATTATTTTGTTTAATATGGTCATATTTTATTTGGATGGATGAAGTGGAGATGATAAAAAATGCCTGGACGAGGTACTCCTCCTCGCCGCTTCGATGTTGGCGAGGTTGGTGATGGCAAGATGCCGAAGTCGAAGAACGCTCTATTTCCAAAGGAGAAGTCCGTACCTAGAAGGCTGTGAGGCGTTGTTTTTGTTTTATCGTACTTTTCCATACTATATATGGCTTTCGAGATGGATTTCGAGACAGGTTATCACTTGTGTCATTTTTAGATTGGGTTCATTTCGAGGAGGATTTGATGTGGCGATGAATTGATGATTAGCGAGACAGGTGTTTGATAAAGATACAAAAGATGTTTCTTTCGGTTCATCCATTGATAGTGTCGACTTCTCCAAGTAAGCCTGCAGCCTACGTTGTGGAATGGTATTGGGACTGACTATATCCGCTATATGGATATAATATTCGAGGTTAGTGCGATATAGAGCACATTTAGTTATCTATACTTACTTCGAGTTTTTAATAAAATTTAAAATCAAATTTTTAAGATTTTCATTATATTTTTTCCATATGGACACTTCTTATATAACTCATTAAGTGTTTTTAGTTATTTATAAATCATTGGTCTTATTCATCCTTGGAACAGTGAATTCTAAGATGCTTGCCGAGAATTTATGCTCCGCGAGTGTGACGACGTGCTGTGGCCCAGATGCGCCCAGAGGAGCGAATGTTTTGTGGGAGGGTCTTCGCTGGAGAAAACGTGAGTGTGGATTGAATCTGCTGGGCAGATCCACGCAGGAAGCACTTGGGTTATGAGATCTGAATAAATATGAAGAAATTTTAATAGGAAATCTTGTGCGTTTATTAATAAGAAGAAGCTTGCCTTCGTGGTATTTCAACCAATATTATATTTTGATATTTATTTGTATATAATGTATTATAAGAATGAAGTAAAGATCAAAATAACTGGAACGAGGTACTATTATATTACCTCCTATTTCGCCGCTTTCGAATGTTGGTCAGGAATGAGATGTGGATTTTGGCAAGATGTTTAGCCCTGATAGTTCGACGTTCTTATTTATTTTTGGTTTCAGCCATACAAATACTTCATTTAATGATAAAAGTACTAATACCGTTTCATTCAAGGTTTATTTGATGAGCGATATGATAATATTTAGCCGTTAAATACAAAGATCGTTATTATTAACTTCATGAGTCCTATATATATTTCGACTTGCTAGAAAGTATTAAGCAAATCTGATGATAGATTGGAATGACTATCTTACCCATATTATATATATTACTCCGGTTTATCAAAAAACAAACTTATATTTACTTCTATATAAGTAGTATATTTTTTAATATTACAAAAAATATATAATAAATTTTAAGAATACGTTACCTCCTCAAGTGATTTCATTCTATATATAAATAAATAAGTATTATTAGATTTATAAAATATGTGACTATTCCGAAAGGGATTTTTATAATACGTTATTGCACGAGATTAGATATGCCGGTTACAGGCTCCAATCGCCAAACAAGTTTGTAGGTGTGGCAACAAGTTTTATGACGAAACACAAATCACAAAATTAAGATAAAAATAGAGAAATTAATTTATAGAATCTGGGTTAATAAAGTAGAAGAATAGCTTACGAATCAGAAATACAAACAGGAATTTTTTGAATTTATATCTATATTTTAGTTATATATATATATTATATTGAAAAAGTATAAATGATAAATATTGAAGAATCAAAATACCTAGTGAAATCTAGAGGTACTCCTCCTCTGAGTCTCGCTTCGGATTTGATTTGCGAGAGATGTATTTAGTATAGTAGCATTAGTATCGGCCTGAAGTCTAAGATACTTGACTCTTTATTATTACCAAGGAGAAAAGTATCGTTAACGAACATTCTTTAAATTTAAGATCGGTTACAATTACCTCATCTTTAAGGAATTTTATGATAGGCGATAATTAGATTATTTAGCCTTGTTAATATATACATAAAAGATATGTTTATACTCTGGTTTTCACCATTTATCGTGAAACTATTCCGAAGTATGCTTCTGAGAAGATTGGCTTAATGCATCCCAAATAATCTTTCACGAGATAATCGGATTTATCTAATCAATCTAAGCTTACTTGTTTACTTTTTTACTTACAGATTTTAGTTTATTATGTTTTAATTGACAATTATATTTAATTAATTTATTTATGTAATTTTCTAATTTAATTTTTTTTTATAGGTACTTCTATTTATAATAATACATAAGTTTTATTAGGTATTTAATTAATAATTAATATATAGTGTCTAATTATTTATTATTATTACTTCTAAAATGGATTTTAAAAGTTTGCCGGATATGACCGGTTTATCATGTGTATCTACTTATCCTAATCGCACATAACAGTTTTGTAGTGATTGAGCATACATTTAAGAGTTTGATAAATCTTTAGAGACTCCCATTATAAACCTCATATAATGTAAATATAGAGAATTAATATATACATTAGTGGTATATTTTTATAGAGTTATAAGCTTTTACGAATTACCAAGAAATAACAGATAACGGTAATTAATTTATTATGATATTTATATTTTTAGTTTTATATTATGATTTAATCGATTGTAGTTAGCATAAATGTATATCATAAATTATATACTCCAATGGTACGAGAGGTTATCCTGTCTCTCGTCGTCTTTTTTCGCAGTTGGGGTCAGATGAGTGTTTGTATGGAAATAGTTACTAGTTGTACTCGATATTGGTAGATACGCTATTCTATTTTTACACATATGACGAGAAGTTCGCGAGTATTATACATTGATTTAGTTTCAATATCAATTATTCTCAGGTTGATGTTAAGATATTTTTGAGCGTTATATTATTGATATTATGCCTGTTAATAAATTATGCTATTATAAGTTATAGATTATTTATATCTCATGTTGTTCATCATTATTATTTCATCGTCTTTTACCGGATAGATTTATGTCTATTCATGAGAAGAATTATGGATAATGCAAACTTCCCTCATTATAAATTATTAATTTTCTTAGTGATTAGAAATTATATCATAACTTTTTATTTAACTTTATTAACTTAATAGTTATTATTATTATTACAAAAATTAAAATTTATTTTAAATGTATAATTTTATATTTTTTTCAATGACTTTTCTATATAAAATAAAAGTTGTTTTCAAAAATATGGCTATATTTTTTATAATTATTATGATTTCTACGAATATATGGAATTTTTTAAAGTTGTAGCACATGGTTATTGAGTCTTTCAGGTTTACAGTGTCTTTACTAAAGTCGCCTAAATATCAATTAGTTTATTATTGTTAGGATAGTTGAGTTCATACAAAGTTTTAATTATTTTATATGTATATTATATACACATAATCTCAATATTGATATATTATAATAGATTATGTATGATAATTTATAATAGTAATATTACTGAGTGTTTAAGAAGATTATTATTATTAATGTCATTACGTATTAATCATTGAATATCAAACGGAGGTATATTTGTTTTAGAGTACATATTATTTTCTTGCGTAGTATTACACTACAGTATATGTATGAATATATTGATAGAATTCTAGGCTATCTGCACAGGTAATGTAATGAATAATTTTATTCACTCTATCCATTCAGCATCGCATTTCGATTGATTTTAGTGACGAGAGGGGGATAATATGTAGGCTAGATGGCCTGGGGAGATGATTTATATCGTCGTCTATTTAATTTTTTCCATTAGGCTATAGATGTTCGTTTCAGACATTCATGTATCTTATTGTGAATCATATATCTCATTTTTATTTCATCAGGTTTGTTATGTGCAGATTATTATTGATTATATTGCTACTTTTATTGTAATATCTAATTATGAATGTTTTTCCTTGTGTATTCTCAATATATTTTTTCGCTTTCAGATAGATGGTCTCTGAGATATTCTTTGTGTATATCGCTGTATCTCTCCAGAATATTAATCCATATCACTGGTATTGTCAATTATCCTATACTTAATTATCTATATTGCTGTCTATATAGAGTTTATTATAAATACAGGTATTAGATATTTAGAGATTTGTTAAGTATTTTCTAAATTCTATTTCTCAAGGACCTTCTATAATAAAAAAAGTTTAGATTTAAAAATTACTGGCTATTTTCCTGAAAGGATTTAAATTATATTGTTTCTTTGCCTTGGATATCCTGCCGGTTACATGAGCCTCCCAGGTACGCCCAACTACAAGATTTGATCAGGCATGCTCGCGCAACAAGATTTTATGACATTATTATTCCACGAAAATTCAATGAAAATGTTATAGAAATTTTAACTTGTTAACTTTCTTCCTCCTCTTCAACTCTTCCAGCATTTAGTTATCAGATAATCAGAAACAATAAAACGGTAAATATTTTGATAATTATTTTTAATTTGTATAAAAATGAAAATATGTAGATAGATAAATTAATATATCCAATGGATCGAAGGTAACCTTTATTATTATTACCTTCCTCGCCGACTTATCGTGTTTGTGCAGAGAGTGTTGATGGCAAGATGGTTCCGATAAGTCGAATACCGCTCATATTTATCACTAAGGAGAAGTCGAATTTTATTACCGACTATCATATTGATCGTTAGATTCATACCTCATCTAAGGTTTTGCATGGCGATAAATTGTATTTTATTAGCCCTTGTATATAAATTTTACAAAGATGTTCATTCTAGAGCATTATTTACTGTCTTCCGAAAGTGTTCTGAAGAGATTGGATGCATCTACCTACAATATAAAAATCTCCGGTTATCAAAACTAACTTATTATACTTATACTTATTAAAGTAGTTTTTTAATACAAATTAGAATTAAAAATTATTAAGATTTCAATTATTTTCAAGGAACTTCTTATATGAATATACTAAAAGGTTATATTATAGTATTTAATAAAAATATTATGGCCTTATTTTATTTGACGAATAAGGATTTAATAGTTTGGTTTCACGAGTTAATATAGTTACCCGAAAGTTTACGGATGGACTTCTATTACTCAATACAAATCGCCAAAAATCAAGTATTTGTATAGTATGTGGCAAACAATTTTTATGTTAACAAACTTACAACTTTCAATAAAAAATAGAGAAATTATTATTTGAATATCTGGGTTATATTATAGATTAGAGAAGCAAAAGGATCACTAGATCAACACAAACAGATAATTTTGATATTTTAATTTTTTTCAATTTTGAGAGTTCTAAGATGTAAGAAGATCAATAAAATTAAACCTGGACGAATGGAATTATAATCCTCCTCGCCGCTTATCTTAGATGTTGGCGAGTAGTTGTGATCGGCAATGATGAGCCGATAGTATCGATTACGTACTCTATTTCCAAGTAAGAGAAGTCCGAGTTCGACCTTTTAAATGATACGGTCATACCTTTATCAGATTTGAATGGCGAATAACGTGTGATTTATTGCCTTTTTATTTGTTTAATACTACTCAAGCTTGTTCTTTTCTTCGTGCTTCATTTATTTTTCGCTCTTCGTTTAAAGTGCTTTCTTTGTATGATAGATTTTGGACTCTTATTCTTCTCTTAATTCAATAGCTACTGGTTTATCATATTCAACATCATCACTTTTTAATCATTTGGTGTTTCTTGTTCTTAATGTAGGCATAAAAATTTAAAGGTTTTGGTAGAATTCAAACTTTTTATTTTTCAAGGATCTTTCCTTATATTATGTAGTTGAAAGTTTAGATTTAAAAATATGGCTGTTGTTGTTGTTGGTGTTTTTTTTTTTGGTTTTTCTCGGAAGTATTGTATTAAGGTCTTCCTGTTGGATTTATTGTTTGTACCGTTTTGAATCAGGGTCTCTCTAGTTAGGTTCCAGGTCTACAGAACAATGTAGGTTTGGTTGTGGTTGTAGTTGGTGTTTAGTTGGTTTGTTGGTAATTTGGTTTTGTGTTAAGTGTTTGTTAGGCAGTTAGCTAAGTGTTGGTTAATATGAGAAAACACGGAAGAGCTCTAAATTGTGTAAGAGGAATTAGGTATGAGAGATTTGTAAGGGACTCTGGGTTAAGAAGGTAATGTCTTTGTTATCGAAATTCTTAGTAATAACGAGGTATGGGATTCGGAAATTGATTTTGGGTTATATTTTGGATTTTTGGTATTATTGTTGTTGTATGTGGAGTATTAAGTGGATTGAGGAGATGATGTATCAATTGGTTTAAAGGACTGAGTCCTTGGATTTGGGCTGAGTTATCTGGTTCGCGTGCCTTTACGCCGCTGCGGATGTTGGCGGGAGTGATAGTGAGGGCAAGGCGATGCGGTCTCTGGTAAGTGTGCGTGAGGTTTCGGTGCTGTGGCTTTAGTGTGGTGGTTGTTGGGTTCCATAGGTGAGATTGAGTTAGGTGCCTGGTCGGGTATTGCGTCTTGTCTTAAAGTTGATCGTGGTTCGTATAGTATCCGGGGTTCATTGCTGGTTGTTCGTGGAGTGGCGATAGGGTTGATGATTTGCCGTTTATATATACAATGTTGGTTAGTATATTTGGGTGGTTAAGTGTATTGTTTGTCTACGGCTCTTAGTTGTTTCGATATGGTTTTTCGTCTGTTCCTGCAAGATATCTGCTTTCTTGTTCATGAATGATGTATTCTTGAGGGCTGCTAGAGCTCCAGGCGGAGAATTTATTCTCCGTCCGTCGTTTATCTGAGTTCATCAGAACCAACTATATTCATGTTAACGTGTTCAGAGGATTAGGTTGATTAGAAGAAAATCATTTATTATTTATATCCAGAGTTATTCAAACTTAATTTTTCAAGGACTTATATCTTCATATTAAGGTTTTATTTGCGGAGTTTAGGATTATTCAATACTGGCTGAGTCGTCGGCCTTACGTAAGGGTCTTATTATTATTCTAAAGGTTAGAGAGCGCACTGATAAGCGTCTTTAGTTCTACCGCTCAATAACTCGGAAAAAATTCAAGTTTGTAGGTGTGGCATACAAGTAATTAAATGCGAACAACAGACAATTTCTCTTAGAGGTATGTATTATGAAGATGAGGATGTAAAGTTATATAGAATTTTCGTCTGGTTTAGAAGAGCTTATAACGGAAATCAGAGCTTAAAACAATACAGACAATATCTTTTAGATATTTTTATATTTATTGTAGGAAATTTGGACATTTTGGAGGAAGTTATAGATGGCAGATAAGGTAATTTACACATGGATCATTAGGTATACATCTAATCATCTTCTGGGCATTTAGTCCTCACGGGTCTTGTTCGTAAGTTTGGCCGAGTATGTTTGTTGATGATTGTATGCCCAAGATTGAGAGCTCAGAAGTCGTATCTGCTCACATATTTATCACTAAGTGAGTTATTGAGGTCGTTTCCATCATTTGCTGAGACGTTCAAGATGCTAGTCGTCATAGGTAACACGGTCGATTGGTACATCAGGTTTTTTTGATGTGCGAGTAATTTGACTTTATATAAATGTCGCCGGGGTCTGATTAAATAACATGTGATCACCGGAACTGTCAACTATCGTTGTTCGGCAGATATTGGGAAGGTTGCCGACATATTTTCCGAGCATAGTGCTATCTGAGAAGTAATTGGAATTCACAATCACCCTTTAAAATATAATATTAATCCGGTATCAAAAAACAACTTTATTACTATATAACTTTAGTGTTATTTTAATTACATAATAATATTATAAATATTCGATTCAATATATTTTTGAAAAAAATCACTAATCTGAATTAGAATCATGCTTCATAGATTATATAATTTGATTTAAAATATGGCTATTCCGAAAGGATTTAAAGTTTGCCGGATATGCCGGTTACAGGCTCCAATCGCCAAACATGTTTGTAGGCTCTAATTCGACTACATATAGTTATTAGTATAATAGGTTGTGAATGCATAACAAGTTATTATATGTTACTAACTACAAACAACAATGAAAATACTCACAATTATTTAAATACGTTGGTATAAGGAGTGGCTTTACGAATCAGAAACAAATCGGGAAATAATTTATGATAATTTATATTTTTAGTTAATTATATGAAATTAAGAATCGAATTAGATATATACATAATAATTACCTGGACGAAGGTACATTTATATACTATTATCCTTCGCAACCGCTTCGATGTTGGACGAGAGTGTAATGATGGATGACTATGAGTATAGTGCCCGAAATGATCATTGAATATCCGTACTCTATATTATATCCATAAGTGGATAGATTAAATACGTCGACTTCAAATGTTATACGGTTCATATACCCTTATTTATAATCTAATCTAGAAATTGTTAGGTTTACTTAGTAATGACAAAGTATTTGAAACTGTTTTTCAGGACTGTTCATCAGAGCATAAACTTGTCAAATATTGCTCAAAAAACTTTGGTCTGGTTTCACCTCTTACCATTGCAATAACAAATAATGTCGACAAACAATTTTCAGTATGTGTCCATAATTGAAATTTTACAAAATCTTTTACAGAAAGATGAAATTTTGTCACAAATCATTCAGGATACTGCAAACAGAAATGTATGTAATAAGGTCAGTGATTACTCTCATGGCACTGCATTTAAATCTCATGATATATTTCGTAAACATGCTCTTTCACTTAGGATTCATTTGTATATAGATGAGCTTGAAGTAGTTAATCCTTTAGGATCTAAGAAGAACAAACAAATTATGTGCAGTTTATTTTACATTAGGTAATCTACTTCCAAAATACTGTTTACAATTACGGAATATTTATTTATGTATTCTTGCAAAGTAAAGTATCTTATCTAGTGATTGACTTATTCTATTAGATAAAAATGCCCGGACGAGGTGCTCCTCCTCGCCGCTTCGATGTTGGCGAGAGTGTTATGGCAAGATGGCCGAAGTCGACGCTCTATTTTAAAGGAGAAATCCTCGACTTCAATGATCGGCAATACTTCATCAGGTTTGATGGGGAGAATGATCTTGCCATTAAATACAAAGATGTTTCTGTAAGTTTATTTTTATTTCAATTTGTTTGAAATAATATTTTATTAGTTTTCTTAAGTTATTGGAAATGTTATAATTTTTGTCATTGATATTTTGGTAATAGTAGGTGGTATGAATGATTGTTAAACACTTAGTTCAAATGCATGTATTGAATGAATGTGATATTCAATACTAGAACAGTAGCTAACAACAAATGAGAATTTTATTAGTTTTGCTCAGGAATTATGCCTGGTTACATGGCCTCCATCGACCAAACCATTAGTTTGTAGGTGTGGGCATTACAAAGTTTATGACAAAATTCACAAAACCAATGAAATAATAAGAAGAAATTATTATAATGAAATCTGGGTTAAAGTAAGAAGTCAATTAATGAAATCAAGAAAATACAAACGGGAATATTTATATATGAATATATGTTAATTTTGTAATATATTTAATGAAAAAAGAATGAAGAAAGATCAAAATAACCTGGACGAGTTTAGGTACTTCCTCACTCTGCCGCTTCGAAATGTTGGCGAGAGTGTATATTAATGGCAATGATAAGATGGCCGAAGTCGACGCTCTATTTCCAAGGAGAAGTCGTCGACTTCAATGATCGGCAATACCTCATCAGGTTTGATGGCGATAATGATATTGCCGTTAAATACAAAGATGTTTTTTCATCGGATATCAATTTTCGCTTCCCGAAGTGCTACTGATGAAGATTGGATGCATCTTTTCCCATAGATTTAAATCTTATCCGGTTCATCAAATAACAATCTATTTACTTTGTACTTAGTTTTTTTTTAGTAACAATCTAATTTTCAAGTTCAATTTTTAAGGATTCTATATAAATAAAAGTTTAGATTTTAAAATCATGGTTGCTATTTTCCTTGAAAAGATTTTATTATAGTGTTGTGCTCAGTGTATATGCTTCGATTCATGGTCTCAAAAATACGCTCTTAATACAGAATGTTTTGTAGGTTTGTTTGGCACAATTATGTTTTTTATGCACCATACACAACATCCAATTGAAATTAAACATAGAGAAATTTAATTGTTAAATATTCTTTGTTGGTATATGAGAAGAAAGTCTTTACGAAGTTCTTATTGAAACATATCGATATATTTTTTTGATTATTTTATTTGGTATTATGAATATGAAGATGAAAGAAGATCAAATTAACTGAGCGAAGGTTTATCTTTATTTCCTCCTCAGCCCGTTTCGACATGTATGGGTCGAAGAGTGTCTTGATGGTCAAGGATAGGCTCTGATATGTCGATTCGACTGTCAATACTTTATACCAATGGCTAGAAGTCGTCAGAACTTCGATATTGATTTCCGATTGCAATTACCTATTCATTTCAGGTTGGTTCTGATTGGCTTGATAATTTGTGATTATTGCCGTTAAATGGGATTCAAAAGATATTTTTTTTCATCAGAGCGCATATAATTTAACAGACTTTCGAGGTGCGTCTTGAGTAAGAATTTGTTATTTGCAGTTCTCCCATACAATATTATATCTCCTTTCGGAATTTATTCAAATTATCTACTTTATAGCTTATGTATTATATACTTAAGTGTTTTATAATAACTACTATGACTCAAATTTATGATATATGCAAATATTTTCAAAGGGACTTATCTATATATTATAGAAAGTTTATTGCATTTTTTCAAAAATCATGGCATTTTTTCCAGTAAAGGTATTTTGTTAAACATAGTTTGTGCTCTGGATATGCTCCTGGTTTTATTATCAAGTGCATTCTCAAAATCGCCAAACACGGAGTTACATTGATAGGTGTGGCAACAAGTTTTTATATGACTATATTATTACACTAAGACGATAATCAGAACAATTAGAATAGAAATATAAATGATTCTGCGGGGGCTAAGAATGAAGACTGGACGATTCACGAAATTACAAACGGAATATGTATATTATATTTGATATTTATTTGATATATTATATATTAGAATAAGTAATAAGTAAGAATCAAATAATTACCTGGACTATAGAGGTATCTACCATCCTCGCCGCTTCGATGTTGGCGAGAGTGTGATGGCAAGATGGCCGAAGTCGACGCTCTATTTCCAAGGAGAAGTCGTCGACTTCAATGAAGGGTAAATAATACCTATTATTATTATCATCAGGTTTGTATTAAGGTTCGTTATAAAATGATTATTTTAGGCCGTTTAAATTACAAAGTATGTTTTAACCTTCGATCAATTTTTCGCTTTGCCGAAGTGCCCTCTGAGAAGAATTGGAATGCAATTCCCCAATATCCTCTTCGGTTATCAAACAACTGATATTACTTACTTAGGTTTTTCTTAGAGTACAGAATATGGATTGTAAATTATTAAGAATTCAATTGATATTTTCATTTAAAGGACTCTCTAATAATAAATAAGGCGGTAATTGATTTCTAGGGGATTTAAACTATTTGGACTAATACCGGAGGCATTGAGACGTTTGCCTGAGTGATTGTTACCGTTTACCAGGCTCCAGAATCGGCACCAGAGACAAGTGTTAGGTAGAGTCGTCGAGCACAAGATTGTTGTAGGGTGACACAGCACAGGGAACCAAGGATGAAGAACAAATACGAGAAATTAATGAATCTGGGTTAAGAAGAAGCTTACTTATTCTCTAGTCAAATATATTTGTGATTATTATTTTATTATGCATAATTTATTTGCGATAATAATTCTATGAAAAGGCGATAGGACAGAAGAAGATCAATAAATTTAGGCCGTGGACGCAGTTACTCCTCCTCGCCAGCTTCGATGTTGGCGAGAGTGTGATGGCAAGATGGCCGAAGTCGACGCTCTATTTCCAAGGAGAAGTCGTCGACTTCAATGATCGGCAATACCTCATCAGGTTTGATGGCGATAATGATATTGCCGTTAAATACAAAGATGTTTCTCGGCCATTTCGCTTCCGAAGTGCTCTGAGAAGATTGGATGCATCCCCAAATAAATCTCCGGTTATCAAAACAACTTATTTACTAATAACTTAGGTATATTAGTTAATAACAGTTACAATTCTAGACAATTTAAGGATTTTCCAATATGTTTTCTAAGACTGATTCTGATTATATAAGACTTATCTATAGTGGTTCTAGTAATTTTAAAAATAGATATGGCTATTTGCCGAAAGGCAGAGTCTTATAACAGTTTGCCGGGTTATATGCCGGTTTAACCAGGCTCGACTTAATCGCTCAAATCTAATCTGTGGCGTGTGGAGCAAACAAGTTTTATATATACAATTCATCAAACCAATGAAAAATAGAGAAATTAATGAATCTGGGTTAAGAAGAAGCTTACGAAAATCAGAACAACAAACGGACATATTGTTGTGTGATTATTTATTTGTTATAGAATTGTTTTTAAATTTGAATTTTGAAACCGTTGAGAATATCTTAAATTATTTACCTGGACAGGTACTCCTGACCTCTTCCTGTTTCTGATTTGTTGGGTTGAAGATGAATGTTTGATGGCAAAGATGCGCGAAGTCGCGCTACTTAGTTCCATAGGAGAGTTTGTCGAGTTCTTCAATCGATCGGCATACCTCGAATACTAGGTTTTGATAGTGCTGATAATGAATAATTGTCTAGTTTATTAACATAAAGGATGTTTTTCATCGTGCCAATTATTCGCATTTCGGAATTGCTGCTTCTGAGAAAGTTATTGGTTGCCATCCCCATTAATAAATCATCGCGGTGTTGATCAACAACAAACTTTCATTACTGGATTTATCGTTTAGGTTTTTTAATAGCATTTTGTTTTGAAGATTAAATTTTTTTAATTATGCGAGATATTTATTCAAGGATTCTCCTTCTATATTAAATAAAAGGCTTTAGATATTAAACAAGTATTTTGAGCTATTCCGCCCGCAAAGGATTTAAGTTATTGCGGACTTATGCCTGGTATGACAGGAGCTGCCAATTCGCGCCAACAGATTTTGATCTTATTTTGTGTATATTTGGTAAGGTGTGGAACAACATAGTTTTATTTTATGACTTTAAACTACGAAACCAATTTGAAAATATAGAAGAAATTATTGAATTCCCTGGGTTAAAGTAATGATTTTAGCTTTACGATAATGCAGTTAAATCAAACTGGATATTTTTGTAATATTTATTTTTTGTTATATTTAATGAAAAGATGAAAGAAGAATCAAATTTATTACCTTATGGATTCACGAGGTTACTTACTCCTCAGCGTCTATTCGTAATGTTTTTGGCTGATGAGTGTTGATGATATGCAGATATTTTAGGTCCGAAGTCGATTTCGCCCTTACTATTTTTTCTCTTCAAGTTGAGAAAGTCCGTCGATAAACTTTATTCAATTAATGATTCGTGTACAATATCCTCTCAATTTCAGGTTTTATGTATGGTCAGATACATGGATATTGATCCGTTAATAAATCAACAAAGATGTTTACTCTGGCCATTTTCGCTTCTCGAAGTTTGCTCTGAGAAGAGTTGGTATGCATTACCCCATATTATATAATTATTACTTACCGGTTATCAAAACAATCTATTTTAAAAACACATCAATGCATTTGGAAACATAAATTGCCCAAAAATTAAATTTTGGATACATCTTCAATGAATTCAATTATGTCTTAAAGGACTTATCTATATAATATATAAAGTTTAGATTTAAAAATTATTAGGCTATTTTCCGAAATGGTATTTTATTAAGTTTGACGGATTTATATGCCTTAGGTTTTACAGGCTCCAAATCCGCAAACAAGTTTGTAAGGGTGGTGGCAAGAACAATGATGTTATGACGATATATCGAAAGCCTTAATGAAAACAATAACAGTAAGAATTATTTAATTATTAACACTTAATTTTATTTGAGTATTTTGGCAGAAGAAGTTTCTTCGCTATACAGTTAAAACATAACACCAGGAATATAGTTTATATGTATATATTTTATTATTATTTGTTATATATAATGAAAATATTATATTTGAATGAAAGTCAATAATAAAATAACCTGGAACGAGGTATACTTATTCCTCTGTTTCCGTCATTAGATCGATGGTTTTTGAGCGAAGTGTGTTGGACAAGATATTTAGGCCGGAAGGGAGTTTCCGTATCCTCTTATGCTTCCAGGATTGTAAGAATCTTGTACGACTCTCAGATTGGATCGGCAATTTTACCTATCAACGGCGTTATTGATTGGCGTTTATAATTAAATGATATATTGACCATTAGTTAAAATACAGTGTTTTCTGGCCTATTTACGCTTCCGTAAGTTTGTCCTCTGATGAAGAATTGGATGCATCCCCAATATAAAATCCTCTCGGTTATCAAAACAACTTTATATTACTTACTTAGTTTTTAATACAAAAATTTAATTTTAAGATTCAATATTTTCAAGGACTTCTATATATTAATAACAGTTTTAGATTTTAAATTAATTATGGGCTATTCCGAAGGAATTTAAAGTTTTGCCCGGATATTAGCCCGGTTACGGCTCCAATTCGACCTAAACAATTAGTTATGATAAATAGGTGTTGGCAACAAGTTTTATGAACAAACACAAACCAAATGAAAATAGAGAAATTAATGAAATCTGGGTTAAGAAAGAAAGCTTACGAAGTCAAAAACAAATTTATACGGAATATTTATTTGATATTTATTATATTGTATTATATTTTTATGAATAAAGCATTTGATTATGTTATTGTATAAATCTTCTGGTGATGAGACCGAGGTACATAGGACATAGTCTGCCTTTCGTTTGACTCGCTTTTAGATGCGATGCTTGGCGTAGAGTCGTCGACTTGTGCTAAGATGAGGCCGAACGTCTAGCGACGCATCTATTATTTTCCCAAGGGAGCACGTCGTCGAACTTCTTATGTTTCTGGCATACTAATCCTTATAGATATGGTTTCTGTATGGGTCGAATACAGAATTATATGCCTCGTTATATACAATTTCTAAACGTATGTTTCTTCTAGGACCCTATTTCCGCTTTCGACGAAGCTGCTTCTTTGAGAAGTTATTTGGGAATGCAGTTTTCCTCCCAATTACATTTTCTTCCTAGGTTACATCAAATATCAACTTAGATTGACTTTAACTTGCTTGTTCTTTTATATAACAATCTTTTTGGTAAAATTTTAAATTATTAAATTTACTCTCACTTTATGTTAATTTTTCCAATTTTTCAGGTGTTTTGGAAGAATCTATTGATCAGATATCAAAGTTTTAGATTTTTATATATTTATTTATTTGTTGTCATATTCCGTAAATATGGATTTAAAGTTTATTGCCTTTAGTCCTTGAGTATAATGCCTTACGGTTTTACTTAGGTCCTCCAAATCGCCACAACAGGTTTTGTAGGTTAGTGGCAACTATAAGTTCTTTATGACAAATTCACCAAATATATAATCGTTAATAAGAATTGAAATTTAATTAGAATCTGGCGATGGTATAGCATAGAAGCCTTACACGAAATCAGAAATCACTAAGAGCGTGTAATATTTTTTTGATCATATATTTTATTATTGTTACTTATTATTGTAATGCGTGATTTTAAGAAGAATAATCAAAGAATCACACACACTGCAGATTTTCTTTTCTACATTTTTTTACGTTGTGTGCTTGTAGTTAACACTCTCTCCGTCGTCCGGCAAAACTAAAATTCTATCCCGGGCGGTAACACATAGCAGGGGCAACCCTCCAACTCCTTCTTCCATTCTTCATCATTCCTAACACCTTCCCAAGTGCCACCTACCTCTAAAATTCTTCAAATAACCCAATCAAATACAAATTAAATAATCAAGGAGAAATAACACATCCCTACCTCACTCTGCTATTTATATTAATCCAATCACTTTCAACTTCTATTTATATTACAAAATCACTTTACTGTTGTCATACATTGAATAATTTAATCCATTCGGGGAAAGCCTGACCACCAAACAAAATATATCACTAACGCCTGCCCACGAAATTTCCTCTATTCAACCTTGGTCATACGCCTGTTCGAAGTCCTAAAGCTTAAATACAAATTATTCTTCTCTCTCTCAATCATTTAATTCAATGTAAAAATTTGATCTAACACAGTACAAGTATTTTAAATGCACTTGGTTCTATTATATATAATATTAAGTATATATATATATATATATATATATATAATCATATATATATATTATAAATATATATATATATATTATATTATAATATTATATATATATAATATAATATAATAATTATGATATATTTAATATATTATATATATATATAATATATATAATAATTTATAATATATATATATATTTAATATATATTTATATATATATATATATTTATATATATATAATATTATATTCACCATTCCCTCTGGTAAACTTCTCAAAGTCCGTCAGGTGATGCCTCTACAGAATGCTCTCCAGATCCCTGTCTTCGTAAATTCTGCTCTCTTCCACATCTTTCATAGTTGTTCCTCTGTCTCTCACCGCTTCCTCCACCGTGTCCATCGATCTTTTTCTAGATTTTCCCGACGGTCTTCTGCCAACCAGCCTCCATTCCAGCATTCTTTTTGGTTCCGCTCTCTCCTCCATTCTTTGCACACACTGTCCATACCATCTTAGCTGCTTCTTTTGTATTTCTTCGTTCACCAAGTCGATCTCAATTCTATATATAATATATATAATATATATATATAGTATATATATAATATAATATATATATTATTATATATATATATATATATATATATATAATATATTATATATATATATATATATAGTAAAATTAAATAATATATATATATATATATTATATATATATAATATATATATATTATATTATATTATTATATATATATTATATATATAAAGTATATTCAGTAGTGTACACAGGAATGGAATCAAAAGTATATAACGACGATAGTGAAAGTGAAGCGTGTGTAAGATAAATGGAATTGAAAGTGAGATGAGTAACAATATTATTGTAAGAGTGTAGGAAGGGATGTGCTATGTTCTCCTTGGGCTTATTTAATTTGCATATGGATGGGGATGAATGAAAGATGTAGAGGTTGGGTGGTAGGGCGAGTGTTTAAGACTGATGGAGAATTGAATAGATGTAGGATGCCCTATTTATTTTACGGTGAATGATTTGGTTTTGTGCCTGCAAATTGAAGAAATTTTGAGAGGGTCTGTAGATGGTTTGGCAGGGTATGTAATAGGATGGGTTTGAAAGTAAATGTAGAATTAAGCGTTTTTAGGTATTGGTAGTGATGTGAAGAGATCCGCATTTGTTGAATCATGGTTGGATTTGTGAGCTTTGAAAAAGTATCTGTTTAAATATATTAAGATATGTTGGAAGGAAAAGAGAATGGACGATTAGTGGTAGGAAAGTTGTGAATGATAGAAAAAGAACTGGTGCAATTAAATCCATGGTGGTTGTAAAGGGACCTAAGTCTTGAGTGCGCTAAGGTTTTTGGCACATGAGGGTATGTTACCTGTGTTAAATGTATGTAGTGAATACCATGTGTGGGCATAAGAGGGTAATAGATCTTAAGGTACAATATTTCAGATGAACAATCTTCGAAGAATTATAATGAGGAATGAATGTATTAAAGTTGAGTGGTGTGAAGAAAAGGGTAAATGTGAGAACGAAAGTGTATTAAAATTGTTTGGTCATTTATGAAAAAGATGGATGATAGCCGGTTGGTTAAACAGGTGTATAGTGGTGATGTGTAACTGGGACACCACGGCATGTGGAACGAAAAAAATGTTGATCAAATAAGTGAAGGAAAAGAATGAAATGAGAGTTTGAAAGAGGTAGATGTCACATATGCAGTGAAATGGGTGGGGTTTTGTGAGGAGGCATATGATTGTGGGTCTGGCCCAAGTTATGAACCCTACCCATTGAAGAGAACCCACACTGAGGATCTGTTGCTGCCAATGGAAAGCTCTAGGTGATTTTATTTTTCAAAACAGCGACGAACTCATCACTTACAGAGTTATGGAGGGAGAGAATTATTTTCTTTACAAGTGTATGTTGTGCACCTAACTAAATCTTGGGAAGGAGGAGAGAATGATAATAATATCATATATATATATATATATATATATTATAATAACTTCTTATATATATATATATATATATATATATATATATATAATATATATCTATATATAATTATATAATATATATATATATAATGATATATAATATATATATATATACCTTTAATTACCACCAGTTATCTGCAGAGGGTTCTTTGCTACATCTTCTTTGGATTTTGTCTTTCCTGAAACTTCGTTCTTTGAGTTTCTCCACAATCCATAATACCATCACAAGATCTTTTTAACAAACATGAATATATACTATATATATATATATATATATATATATATATTATATATATATATATATATATATATAATATATATATATATATATATATATATATATAAATATATCATTATAAATAATATATATTATATATATATATGACAAAGTTACTTAACCGAAAAACACGGAACGGAGTCGGACAAAAAACAAAAATGTCCTGGTAGCTTCGATGATCCCACAAATAGAGCTTTCTAGGTGCGAAAATGATTTTTTTTTTTTATTATTAAGGTCAGGTCAGGTTGTTAGGATAAATTAATTTCTTACATTGCAAATAAAAAAATAAATCTATATCAATTTCACATATTAAAAATATATTTTCAAAAGTTATCCAAAGAATGAAGTTAAGCTAATTATAGAAAACGGACACTCCGCGTCTATTCCCCTATGTATGTCATAGTTATTTTCGAACACGACGCAAGAGTTCCCGTTTAAAATCAAACAAAGTAAATTTTAATTAATTTTAAACTTCAATTTTCGCACCATATAATGTTTATTTTATTTTAAACTTTAATTTATATTCAGTACATTAAATATTACACTATTAATGTTTAATCGTTTCATAAATTTTAAATATATATATATATATATATATATATATATATATATATATATATATATATATATATATATATATATATATATATATATATATATATATATATATATATATATATTATATTAATATATATATATGTAGATAGTTTGTAGTTTTTAAGCTTCACTAATATCTGACTTATTAATTAAAACATTTTCCTCAATATGATTTTATTTTTTAATTTTAACCTTAATTTTGGCCAAGCTTCTAGAAGAGGACCAATTCATATCTAAAAAAATACAAAAGCTACAGGAAAAGAATACATTTTTGGAATGCTGGTAAAATTTGAGGTAGGAAAATGAAAAAAAATAAATGATCTAAAAAACTGACAATAGTTACAGGGAAAAGGAATACATTTTTGGAATCCTTGTAAAATTTTAGTTAGGAAAATGTTAAAAAAAAAATAAATAAATAAATAAATAAATATTGGCTGGGGACAGCATACATATATATATATATATAATATATATATTATATATATATATATATATATTATATATATATATATATATATATATATATATATATATATATATATATATATATTATATAATATTATATATATATATATATATATATTTGTAAAGGTATTACACGGCAATGTAGGGGGCTCGAGCCGACGAGGAACACAGGGGGGACGTTTTCCATACCCCATAGGGGAGGGCGGAGAACCCCCCGCGACACCCAAATTATCAAAGAGAGGGGTTCCGGAGACCCTCAACGGAGGGGGGAAATAGTCCTACCCCGTAGTTCCCCGGAAGGCCGAGAGACCCCGACTCTGCCATCGGTGCGGTTTATAGTAAGTCTATTTCATGGTCCATATATACCCCTACTATTTTCTTTAAAACGTCTACTAAATCAGGCTGCCTCCGCATATTACATAATTATTAACAATAATTTTTTTTTAAACAAAATTTTACCAGCATTTTAACAATGTATTCCTTTTCCTTGTAGCTATCGTAGTTTAAAAAAGATTCTTTTTTTTTAAACTAACTAAATTTCGTAAGGGTTCTAAAAATGTATTCCTTTCTCTGTTAGCTATTTATTAGTTTTTTTGGATATGGATTGGTCTAACTCTCTAGAGGCTTGACCCTGTAATTTTTCATATTTTAACCTGACAAAAAAATTTTGGTCATTTAACAAACTTGAATATTATATATAATATATATACTAATATATATACTAATAATATATATATAGATTATATTATATAGATATACTATATTATAATGATATATATATAATATATGTAATATAATCGTTTATCTGCCTCTGCCTTCGTATAATACTATTGCATGAATTTCGACTCATTCTCTTAAATTGAAATGAAATGTTAGAGTCAAATTTAAATAGAATAAAACCAGCTAACCTTCTAAAAAATTTTTTAAAAAGGTTAATCCATGTAAACTAACAACTTTAACATAACCTTACTTAAGTATCATAACCCTCACTTACCTAATTTATTTTTAATTTATTTCACTTTTTGCATTGTTTAAAAAAAAAAACATGCATCTGGCAATATGCATGCTTAAGTACATTTTGTTTGATAACGTATAACGTAATTTTAAAATAAAAATTGGACTTATAAAGCAGATAAACGACATGATATAGATATACTATATATATATATTATATATATATAGTATATTATATATATATTATATTATAATATATATATATAATAATAAATATTAATATATATATTATATATATAATTATATATATAATATTATATATATATATATAATATATAATATATATATAATATATATATATAAATATATATATATATATATATATATATATATATATATATATATATACTATATATATATATATATATATTAGATGTATATATATATATATATATATATAATGGTAATAGTAGTGCAGAGGGATTTCACCCCTGATATTTATGTAAATCACAGGATTACCTAAAAAAAAAATTAATAAAGAAAAAAAAACAAACGATGAGCAATCTCTCTTTAGGAAAAAAAAAAGTTACAGCCTCTCAAGTTGTTAAAACTCATAGGATTTTCTTATAAATTTTTTTTTTTTTTAAGATCACAGGATTATACTTTGAACTCAAGTCTGTAATAATACTCCACAAAACTACCAATTTTTTTTCTAAAGAGACTGCCACGTTTGGTATTTATTCAGTTATTTATTTTTACTATATCCTGCGATTTTTAGAAAAATGGGGTGGAGCCCCTCTGCGCTACTATATCATTATAAATATATATAATATATATAATATTATATAATATATATATTATATAGTATATATATATATATATATATAATATAATATAATAATATTATATATATTATATATATATATATATATATATAGTCAGTCTAAAGCTGACATCATGTAACTAAGAACGCAGCACCTACAGTAAAACAAATTATATAGTTTGGAATCAGCGGAAAATTTTGAGGGAGTGTTTAATTATTTTTTTTTTTTTTTTTTTTTTTTTTCTGCATTTATCGTCGGAAATATTTTTAAAAAAAAAGGTTTTTTATTTTTTTTCCCCCCCCCATTTTTCTTTCCTTTTTTCTTTTGCCATTTTCTTTTTTTTTTTATTCCTTTTTAACCCTATGGGATTCCTTTAGTTAAAGTAATACAAAGTGTAAAAGGAATTTAAAAAGTGTTTTATTTTAACTAAAGGTTAACCATAGGTAAACCGCAAAGATGGCAGGAGTCAGGTCTCCTGGCCTCCGGGGACCCCACTCTTCCCCCGTCGCTCTAACCCCTATATGCGGAAAATAAAAATTTTTTTAGCCTTTAAACATTCTCCGACGAAATAAATTAAAAAAAAAAAAAAAATTTTAAAACACCCCTCCCACTTAACAATTTTTCCGCTGATCCAAATTATATATTGTTTACTGTAAGTTGCTGCCACTTCTCTCATTACAATGAGTCAGCTTTAGACACTAGATATATATATAATATATATATATAAAATATCTATATAGTATATATAATTATATATATATACTATTATATATATATATATAGTATATATATATAATCACTTTTGGCCCCCTTAAATGAAATCCTGCCTACGCCATGGTTTCTGAGTATATATAAAAAATCACATAAATTTTACTCATTAACAGACAAAATTTACTAGAAATATACCAAGGAGCTTTGTATGTAAAACAAAGTTGGAGCCCAAGGACACCCCAGAAGAACTTACTAGTAAAGCTATGTGGATTTTTATAGTCAGTCTGATGGTGGGGGTTGGGTAAATCGATCCAGCGATCCATTTTTAAGAAAAAAGCTATTATATACATGATAACAATCCAGTTTAACTAACCTGGATGTTCTATAATCAAAGCTAGCTAAAAAATATTTAATTAAAAATATAAATAATAAGTATTATTGGTATATTTGAAACATGCTTTCACGAAAATGTTAATGCTCCGTGGGCCTACCTAGCTTCACCATAGTTTAAATAACAATTTTATTAATTAACTTTATTATAATTAAAAATTTCTTTATCACTTCACTTACCACATAAATAGGCGCAATAAACTTGCATTAAAGAAACACGAGTGCTTAATAATTGTAAACATATACCAAAAATTTCAGAAGTAGAAAGACAAACATGCGGAAG
>JABUQX010121774.1:12500-15000 GCA_015478945.1 Trachelipus rathkii | reverse complement strand
CAAAAAATACAGTTCAAGCTGCTTAGCAACTAATTATCATTTAAAATATTATGTTCAAGAACCCAGACTCGTCTTCAGTGCTAGATTTAGACATCTGCATGGTGAGGCGTAAGCTTGAAGACGGACCCTTGTTAAAAAATTACACTAGATCTCACAGAGATGTTTACTAAATCAAAAGTAAAAATCATATGTGATTGGTTAATCATTTCAGGATGCGGGTGTTTAAATAAAAAAATAAACAATTATATTTACCGGCCCAACTCTTTATAGACCGTAATATACCTTAAAATTAATATCCAATTAAATGAAAGACTTAAAATTAATATCTAAATTTATTACATACAAAGAATTAATATTTTTTCAAAATTTTCTGGGAGCCTATGCTAAATTTTTTACCTTATGCCTACATCCGGCACTGCCCGTCTTTGAAAGGAAGGGATGAAACTACTTCCTTAGTCTCTGCATTTGTCGACTTATAGAACTTTACACACACACACACACCTACACGCATACATACATACATACATACATACATACATACATACATACATACATACATACATACATACATACATACATACATACATACATATGGTAATAGTAGAGTTTAGCGTAATCTAAAAAAAATCAATATTTTTTTAAAACTAATCGATGTTTTGAAATGGGTATGAAGCAATTCTGCCACATGTTGTTATTAAAAAATTGCCGCATTACGATATATTTAAAAGGAACGTTATTCGGTGTTTTCATATAGTATTTCCATATACTTAACAAAACTTATCATAACCTAAACTTAATGGGTCCTAAACCGAATTTAAACATAAATAAAATTCGGTAGAAGGAATATATTTATATATGAGAGAGATTTAGCAGTTGTTTTATAGTCCTCTTACATGGGGACGAAAGATATTCAAAAAACGATTAAAAAACGCTAATCTCAACTATTACCATATATATGGTAATAGTTGAGATTAAAAAACGCTAATCTCAACTATTACCATATATATATATATATATATATAACTATATATATATAATATATATTATATATATATATATATATACTATATATATATATATTATATATATATATATATATAACACATATAATAATATTATATGTATATATTTATACATAAATATATTATATATATATTATTTATCTGTATAAATTATATATATATTATTAATATATATATATATAAAGATATAATATATATATATATATATATATACTATACTATATATATATATATATATATATATATATATATATATATATTTTGAACCTTTCGTCTGACCTTCGATATTCGATATATTTAGTCTTGGATATATCGATATAATTTTATTTATATAAAACAATGTATTTTTCATATAACAGTTCTTATTAACTATCCGTCGAGAGAGGATGTTATCGTTGTGAAAGTTAAATTTATAGATTTTTTTACTGAATTTTAAATATGAATATATAGGATTTATTTCATATTTGTAATGATGATTCGACTTTACCAGCCTTGTTATTGTAGTTTTAACTTAGGTTTTACAAGAGCAAATTTAAATCTTTAGCTAATACAAAAATGATTAAGAATCTGTGAATATATTATATATATATAGTATATATATACTATATATATATATAATATATAATTATATATATATATATATATATATATATATAATATATATATATTGTCTTACCTTCTTACAAAAGGGGAAACAAATTCCATTAACTTAGCCCTAGTTGGGGCTTTCATAAACCCATGTAGGTTAGGGTCTAGTTTGGGAGGCTTCATAATCCATTAGGTGAGAGCCTAGCTTGGGGCTTTCATAATCCATTAGTAGGCTACTTGGGGGCTTTAGTCTTAGGTTATGATTTAAAGTTTTGTTAGGTAGACATAGATTTACTAAGATATATATATATAATAATATTTATATTATATATATATATTATATGTATATAATATATATATTATATATATTATATATATAATATATATATATAGTATATATATATACAAGACTTGATATATCGATATATATCGAATATCGAAGGTCAGACGAAAGGTTATAATTTTACCTATATATATAATATATATATATATACTATATATAATGTAAAATACTTATATGTAAATATAAATACAGTATTTATATATGTATATAAACTGTTAAATTCTTAAGAAAACCATTTAATTTTATATATATATATATATATATATATATTGAGATTTGTACAGGATCCACCACGGCCCACAAAGCGGCTACGATAGGTTGGAAATCCAACTAATGGGTGGGAACTGAGCTTAATGTTTTTAATAAATGTCTAAGAAGAATATGGATATCGTACAGAATATTCAGTTATGTTATTATTAATTCACAGGTCAACAAATTTTACATTTTTTCTGTTGTCTATGATCCGATACCTGTTTCTTACGTATTTTGTTGTGCTGAACTTAAAAATCGTATTGTCTGTCTCGTCCAGTTTATTATATAAAAAATA
>JABUQX010121774.1:0-7500 GCA_015478945.1 Trachelipus rathkii | reverse complement strand
TCTTCTTGTGCCAATATGGCATCATACTGTCTCCATTTTATTTTTGGCTGCTCTTTTTATTATATAATTTTTGAGAACTAGAAAAACTTAACAGAAGTAACAGTATTACAAAACAGACATATATACACACACACACACACACACAACATAGGCCTATGGAATCTATTCAGGATGAACCTTAGTCTGTTCTTTACAATTATTATTTAAATAAAAATAATAAAAAAATTTAAATAAACAAATAAATAAATAAATAAAGCATAGCATTTAACTATAATCAAATACAAGGTCAAAATTCTGAGTGCTTAAACAGTGGGTGACTATGACAAAAAATAAAATTAAAAACAAAAACAATTAACACTACATTAAAAAATAATTTGAACATGCATTTTATCTTTACATAATAATAATAATAATAATAATAATAATAATAATCTCGTCTAATATGCTACTAATGTTACCTAATGCGGTGGACACATCACTAAGGAACATGAGCGAATTGTTGTCTGGATTAATACAAAACGGAATTAGCTTCGTCTTTTCAAGAACCCAGATTTATTTCCAGAAAAACAAGTCATCGGTGCCTTGGCTAATCAAAATTATTATTATTATCACTAATAATAATAATTATTATTACTTATTGTCGATGAAAACAATCTACGGTTTGGTAATTCTGGATTTTTTTTGTTAGTGATAAAGACTTTACTGCTTGATATATATATATATATATATATATATGTTATATATATAGTATATATATATATATATATATATTATATATATATATATATATATATATACATATATACATATTGTTTTTATCATATATAAGTTATTATTATTATTATATATATATATTATATTATATATATATATATATATATATATAGAAGATGAATGATATATATATATATATAGATATATATATATATATATATATACATATATATATTGTTATTATATATATATATTATATTATATATATATATATATATATTATGTATATATATATTATATATATATAATCCTTGTGAGGGGGAGAAAGAATTTCCACACCGTACGTTCTACTTGTTGTAAAAGGCGACTAAATGGTCAGTGGTAGCTGGGTTTTGGTCCCACTACCACTTATTTGTACCTTAGAAATGCTCATGCATGCCTTCGACGCTGGTGCATGTTTGCGTACCCTACCCCGAGTTATGGAAAAAGCAAGGGACAAATGACAAATACACACGAGTATATCATGGAGAATGTGGAGAGATAAACATCGGGTTCTATTTTATTAAAAATTTTGTGAAATTGAAAATTATTACATTAACTGTAAAGAAAGTAAGAAATAAAAAATTTGCAAACTAGGATTTTGATTGCAAACCAATATAAGTGAAATGGGTTTTCTAGTATTCTCATAATTTTTTTTATTAATTTCTCTAAATTTAACTTCAACTTTGTTCTTGTCGTAGGTGAGTGGACTAAGCATACTTTTCATCCCTTGGGATAAATGTAAGTATACAAGCTCGTAAGGAAAAACTCATTAGTTACTTCAACTAAATTAAAAATTATCTCTTCATTAGTATTTTTTAATGTCTCCTGAGGGCAAATGTCAACCAAATTTCATCAGAATTGGGAAAAATCTGCAAACCAATGGTCATATTAAAAGCCGATATGCTCCGATACACAACGTTTGAAAGTTTCCAAGTCAAAGATAGTTGAAAAAACATAATGGAAGTATGTTCCAGATTTTACCAGAGGAGTACATGAAGATTGAGCATAGCAGTTAGGTATGAGGTCAAAGTTGGACAGAGAGGAGATGAGACTGCAGAGAGAGAAGAGTCGCATGAGCTCTACTTGAAGGAGGCACATGACTGGAGAGTTCAAAAGAGCAGTGTCTATTGAAATAACAATAGAATAATGAAACAGTTTGACGGTTGGAAAGACATTGGAGAATTAGTGAGAGTGGGAGAGTTGACAAATCGAGAAGTCCTAGATTCAAACTTTTCATGGAATGGTGTTTGATCCACATCAAATGTGTGAAGCATGCCTCATACATGGGTGAACGATACTCCTATAAATAGAAAGCAAATGAGGTGGCGTTAAGAAATTTTGGAGGCGCCTCAATACACCCAACCTCTTAGAAGCTTATTTATAAAAAGAAATAATGTGATCCTTCCAAGAAAGATTCCGAGAAAAAGAAATACCAAGAATATTGATTGAGGACAGACGAAAGCTTGCGCCGTTTTCGAAGATGTTATTAGCTGTTGGAAGATATTATCTAGTAGAAAGATGAAGAAACGTCTTTGAGACATTGAAAACAATCATGTTTAATCTACCCTAGTTAGAAATGCTAGAAAGAGTAGAAGCTAGAAAGATGCTTCTAAGTTCTAGCATGAGTTAATTTCTGTTGAGTGGAACGTCTTTCAAAATAAAAGGAATAATAAAGGGTTGAGTAGTGGGCATATGATTGGATAGACGATGAACTAACACAGCGACAAAGTCGTTAATGAAAAGTAGAAAAAGGGTTGGGATTATACCAGAACCCTGAGAAACAGAATTGTTAATAAATTTAAAGGACGAACTGTGGACGTCTTCAACAGTTGCTAAAGAATGACTGGAAAGGAAACCAGTGGTCACAAAGAGAAGGATAGACACTGAAAGAGGATGTTCAGAAATCAAAGCTTTGTTCCAGACTCTATCGAAGGTTTTCGATATGTCTAGGGCCTCAGCAAAGGATTCACCGAAATGCCTAAGAGCAGAGTACCAAAAATGAGTGAGAGAGAGAGAGAAGAGAAAGATCCCCAGCAGGGCGTTCCTTACAAAATTCGTACTGGCGATAAGATGAGAAAAATCAAGATGTGTTTCAAGTGTTCCTCTCAAGGAGATTCGAAAACTTTATAAAGTACGGAGGTTAAGGCGAAAGGAATATGGTTAGACGGTTGAGATGGGTCCTTTTCCGCATAGGTTGGATGAGCCTCACGTTTCCAGTAGGAAGAGAAAGTCGAAGTGGAAAGAAAAAGACGAAATAGTTAACGAAAGGTATGGTGCAAGTCGGAAGCAAAAGTTTTGAGAACCACAGGAGGAATACCATCAGGACCTTACGCCTTCTTAGTGTTAAGCTCAGAGAAAAGAGAAATTACAATGTTAACGCATAAATGAGTTGGAAGGGATGGAGGAATAACAAGGAATCGTCTAAGATGGAATAAGAAGCAAAGGTTTGTTTGAAAGAAGAGTTTGACTTTAGCAGAAGGTAAAAGCGCAAGATATTAGAGAAGGCAAAGAGAGTGGTCGAGGAGGGAGAATGTGACCTATTCTCTCATTATGCATAGCTTTGTCCAAATAACACACAAAAAAAATCGGTACACCCTGTCCTTGAATAGGGCTCTTCCCGTGAGTGGCGGTGGTTATATATATATATATTATATTATATATTATATATATATATATATTTATATATATATTAGGCAAGAAGAAGATATATATATATATATATATATATATATATATATATAGCAGTTAGTTAAGGTTATATATTATTATATATGTTATATATATATTATTAGTTATTATTATATATATAATAGTAAAAACCCCTAATGTATTTCACCATGCTGGGATTGATGCTGGACCATATCAGATGAGCGTGCATGTGTTTGACCACTACGCCACGATGAGCTAAAAGAAGAACCCGACAATACTTTATGGATCAGCATATGCCAAGCTCTCCCCCTCACACTCGGGCGTATGGTTAAACAGGGTACCGCGCATGGTGAAGAATACCAGAGCCCGGGGGATAATATGTACACAAAAATTGCGGGTTTGCAATATATATATATATATATATATATATATATATATATATATATATATATATATTATATATATATATATATATATATATATATATATATATATATATATATATATATATATATATATATATATGATTAAATGTAAAATAAAATATTACCTTTTTCTAATCGATGTTGTAAATAATGGTTTGTCATTCTTCTTTTTTAAGCTCCTTCATTTTCCTTTATTATTTCTTTATTATTATTTTATTTTTTATTATGTACATAATATATTTCTTCCTATAATTTTCTTATTCTTTTTGTTTTTATGTTTTATTTTTTTCTTTTAATTCTCTATAATTTATTAATTTATGATTCTTCACTTTTTAACATTTTAATTCATTTTATATCTTCTATCTTTAAATATTTAATATAAATTACATAAATAAATTATCAACAAATTTTATTCTATATTGTCTTTCTGAAGCGGATATTAAATAATTAATAACTTTATCAATATATATATATATATATATATATATATATAATAGTATATATATATATATATATATATATATATATATATAGCAGCAGCATATATATATATAGATATTTTGATATATATATATATATATATATATATATATATATATATATATATATATATATATATAAGCAAGTTTTTTTTTTTTTCAAAATACCAGAAAGACCGTGAGAGAGGAATCAGAAAAATTGTTGTATTTTCTATGGAGATGCATATACATCGCCCTACCTCAATACTCCCTTTATTTAAGCACACCCAACGCATACCAGCAGAACGTTCTCTCAAACACTTCTACTCACAGGAAGTCCGATCAAACTGGGATTTAAACCATTTCCACGGATGATTAGAACTCATGTGGCTTGAACTCTGAACTTAGGCTTATACTTTCAAGCACATATTCTGCGAAAATTTCCACGTGGTGAGAAAACTTTAAAATTCCTTTCCCGTTGGCTGATAGATCCAAACGGCTTGGATCGGTTGAAGAGATTGGTAAATCCCTTACCCTTTCCTAGAGTCTCGATCGCGAGTGATGGCGATTAGAATAAAAAGAACTTTATAAATATCATCAATATTTCAATTTTCTTTAATTTGTCCATTTATCTTTACGAAAACCCAAAATTATTTCTACATTCGGCAATTATTTCATATAAAAAAATTAAGCTTTCAAAAAAAATTGACATTAAAAATATCGACATTAAGCTCGCATAATAATAATAATAATAATAATAATAATAATAATAATAATAATAATAATAATAATAATAATAATAATAATAATAATAATAATAATAATAACAAAAATAATAATGTTGATTATAGGCTTCTGAATAGAATCAAGAGTATGTATGACGATAGTGAAGCGTGTGTAAGAATAAATGGTGTCAAAAGTGATTGGTTTAATATTAATAGCGGAGTGAGGCAGGGATGTGTTAAGACTCCTTGGTTATTCAATTTGTATATGGATGGAGTTATGAAAGAATTAGAGATGGGGGTGGCAGGAAATGGTGTTAGAATGATGGAGAATGGAGGTGGAGGTGAGTGGAGGGTGCCCTACCTATTTTATGCGGATGATTTGGTTTTGTGTGGTGAATCTGAAGAGAGTTTGAGAGGATTGGCAGAGAGATTTGGCAGGGTGTGTAAAAGTAGGGGTTTGAAAGCAAAAGTAGATAAGAGTAAAGTTATGGTTGTGAGTGAGGACAGTCCTCAGTGTGAAGTTATGTTAGATGGTGAGCAGCTGGAACAAGTGTCTGAGTTTAAATATTTAGGATATATGTTGGATAAAAAGGGAACGGATGATGCAGAGCGTAGTTGGAAAGTTGTAAATGGCAGGAAGGTAGCTGGTGCAATTAAATTCTTGGTGGATGTAAAGGGACCAAGTCTTGAGTGCGCTAGGGTCTTACATGAGGGTATGTTGTTACCTGTGTTAATGTATAGTAGTGAGACTATGGTATGGAATAAGAGGTATATATCTAAAGTTCAGTATAGATCAAAGTTCAATGTGTTCAGATGGACAATCTTAGGGGCGTGTTAGGGTGTGAGAAGAATTACAAATGAGGAAAGTTGGCAAGAGAATAGCGTGAAAAAAGGAGTAAAAGAGAGAATGAATGTGATTGCAACGTTGAAATGATTTGGGCCATGTGGAAAGGATGAATGATAGTTTGGGTTGGTAAAGCGGATGTATAGTGTAAGTGAGTGTGTTGGGAATCGGCCGGCTGGGAAACCGAAGAAAAAGTGGATTGAGTCAGTAAAGGAATGTCTGGAGAAATGTGAGTTTGGCAGAGGCGAGAAGAAAGGTGCATAATAGGAGTGAATGTCGGGGTTTTGTGAGGGGGTATGGTTGTGGCCCACCTGGGTCAAGGGATGAATACTGACGATATGCCATAGTGAGGGTCCGTCGCGGTTCCGTGGATTTTCCGACTGCGTAATAGGTATAGAGGGGGCGGTAAGGATGGGCATTCTTTTCAACTTGTGTCATATTCTTCTACTACTTTTCTGTTTTCGCTAATATAAAAAGCTATAAAAAAATCAATTAGAAAAGGTATAATAATAATAATAATAATAATAATAATAATAATAATAATAATAATAATAATAATAATAATAATAATAATAATAATAATAATAATAATAATAATATTTTAATAATAATAATAATAATAATAATAATAATAAAACTTTCCTTAAAAAATATTTACCTCTACTGTATACATCTCCTGAAATTATTCTCGCCAGACCCTACAAAGTTTACCTCAAATAATTGCACGTAATATTATACTAGATACATACTTAACTATCTCTTAATACTAATCTTTATTTACACAACTATTAAACTTGTAAGGATATCTGCTACAATCTGAAAAATGTTTTCAAATATGTCCACCTTCATGTTATATCTCCATCAGTCTATTTACACCACTTACCTCCTTCAAACAGAACATTTCTTTTTTAACTTTTGAAAAATATACTACTTCCTTTACATTCCAATAACATACACCCCTCACACAACGTGACCGATTTGGTACCCATAACAACGTATCCTAAATAAGGACAACAAGTTTACATGAAAATTATAGTAAAATGCCTATATTTTATTTTGTTAAATTATTTTATTTATTTATATTTTTAAACATCAGATTATATTAATATTATTATTATTTCCACAGGTTCAAGTCCACCATGCCCCTATGTGCTCTAGCTTCGTTATTAATCTCCTCTCATTCAAATTTAACTAAAAAAAATTAATTTTCCATCATTTTGCCTCTCTTATCACCACAAAAAAAAAGTTCATTTAAAAATTATAATAATACAAATGTAGTTGATAAATATAGTTTGGTTAATGACTCCCAAGAAATAAGAAGCATACGGATTTTCCATTATAAAGAAGGATACAATTTAAAAGTTTTTTTACTTCACTTATACCAATATTTTATATAATCATCAAAGCATTCACCCAAGGAAAGATTTTCATAATAAAGTATCACATTCTAAACCATTACACCATTAATCCCGTGCACTAATTTGAGCAACCCCATTTTACCTGTTTTAACGTACATTTCCTTTCGCTGAATGAACTGAAATACAAAATAGTTTAAATTTCTTATTAAATTTCTTTCCAATCCCTGTAATGCAATTCATTTTTCTCAATTAAAACTTATTTATTTCACTTCACCTTCCCCTTCT
>JABUQX010121773.1:0-18081 GCA_015478945.1 Trachelipus rathkii | reverse complement strand
TACTTCTCACGAGACTTTATATCTTCTCATCCAACTACTGATGTCCTCTATTTAGGGTTTCAATGTACACAAAAGAATGGTTGGGGTCCTTCTCATACTGATTTAGGTGGGAGGCCGAATCATTCAGGATTCCTCACGATCCTGGTGCAACTAATTAAAAACCCACACACGTTCCGGATCGGCCTAACCAATCTTAAACACACTTGACCTATTTTCCACCACTAGTCCTTCTCTCTATAAATACACCACCTTCGCTCCTATGGTAAATCTGACCCACAACCTATATCTCTTAATTTTAATACGTTCTCTTCAACAGCTCCATCCTGCCTACGCGTTTTTTCTGGCACTTATATCGGGCCGAGGGTTTTGCGTTGCTTTACGTTAACTTTCCATGTAATAATTGCTTTGACTCTGGTGACACTTCAGCTTCTGCCGATAAGGGGGGAGCTGTTTGATTGGTTGAGCAGGTTCATTCCTTCTCGACTAATCTTTCTCTTCTCATAATCCATGGTTCGATCGTACTGTTTCTCTGGCCATTCAGGCTAAGACAGTGCGTCGGAGTTGCTGTGTGTGTGTTGTGTGTGGTGTTGTGTGTGTATGTGTATGTTGTGTGTTATTATCTAGTCATATAAAGTTAGTCATATATATAAATCTTTTTAAATATTGCTATTTTAATGTTTAAAATTAACAATATATAGTTTAAAGATATGCTTGAGAAAATGTGAATGTTACGTTTTGCATGCTATGTTAGTTACTTACTGTTGTAAGTGTGGAACTTGTTGAATATTCTGTTATAGTTTTTTAGTACATGCATGATGCTTTCGGGAGGTTTTCTAATATATATTATTATATATATATATATTATATATAATGAATTATAATAATAATATCATATAATATATTATTATATAATATATTATAATATATGAATATATAAATATATATATATATATATATAATATTATATATATATATATATATATATATATATTATATATATATAATATTATATATAGTATATATATTATATACTATATATATATATATATATAAATATTATATATATAGATATAATATATAAATATATATATTTTAATAATAGATTATATATATGATATATATAGTATATATATATATATAGTATTATATATATAAATATATATATATAATATATATATATATATATATATATATATATATAGTAATATATATATATATATTATATATATTATATATAATATTATATATATATAATATATATATACAGTATATAATATTAAATATAAATATTTGATATATATTAATATATATATATATATATAATATATATATAGATAATATATATATTATAAATATATATATAATAATATATATAAATATATATATATTATTATAGTATATATATATATATAATAAATAATATATAATCATACAATTATATATATATATATATATATATATATATATATATATATATATATAATATATAATATATAATATATATATATATATATATATATATATATATATATATTATATATTATATATATATATCTATATATATATATTAATATATATTATATATATATATATATATATATATATATATATATATATTATATATATATATTATATATATATATTGTGCGTCTGGGGCAGGAGGCTGCTAGCCCCATTGATGACTCCTAAGCAGCCTCCGGGAACAAACGCCACTTTATCATGGCAATCGCTTCAACTCTTCTTGAGGTGTTCTCAGAAAAAAACTACTTACCCTCCCTTCAAGATTTGTGACCTGGCAGAGTACATTGCCAAGGAGTCACAACGAACACCCAACAGCAATCGAAACACCCAATCAAAGTGATTACGAACAACCATCAACAATCAAGTTCTTCTACTGGGCGCTACTCTCTTCGGTCATCCTGACGCCTGTACTCTGCTTCTCACTGCAGGTGCGACCAACTGCACGTAAGAGTACCGAGAGTCGTCGAAGCCTTCTCAGTGACGCTTAATGTGTGCACACCTGGCCTCTCACCTGTCAGCTACTCGCTCTACTTAACCGACGTCCTTCCGAGTGTGTCGCCGCATTTCACTGGAGGATTCTGTGGCGTCTGGGCAGAGGCTGCTAGCCCAACTGAGGTCCTAAGCAGCCTCGGGAAGAAACCCAATTTATCATGACAACGCTTCAACTCTTCAACATCAAAAATCCCTCTATTGAAGGTGGTACCTCCCCTTAACTATAATATATATATATATGCGAGTAGTATATATATAATATATATATTATATATATATATATATATTTTAATATAATATATATATATATATATATATTATATATATTATTATATATATATATATATATAGAGATATTATATAATATATATTAGTAGTAGGGTGGTAAACTGCACAGCCAAAATGTTGCAGGCAATTTGCATTGCCAATAGTTGCATAATGTTGCAAGCAACATTTGGTTTTCAACTTACGTGTCTAGGGTTTTTAAGGTCGTGAGACCGAATTTAAGGTCTGTTAGGGAAGACCTTTTCGAAGTTTTTAGTCCCAAAAGGGAGACGGAGCCCCCAGAGGGCTTTTTGTCCTGAAGGTTCTTAAATGATCGTAGATCATTTTTGAATGGTTCCAATCGAGTTACCGATGTCGATTACCCCTAAAACGATTTCAATCGCCTTCTACGTTTCTTGGTGCTTTTAACACTGAAAATATCATCGAAAGAAAATCATTACTATAATTAACATTAAAATTTTATAAACATTAAATTAAAATTTAGATGTGAGCTATATGATGACGTAATCTCGTCGTAGACGAGATTACGTCCCTCTGCGCTTCCCGTAGGGGAGCGCTGTCCTCCGAAAAATTAAAAATAACCGCAGAAGACTGGAAATTTGCGAGAAAGGATTCGGATCGAGTCGGAACGGAGTTGGAGTGGACTTCGCGTTGATTCCAGGACCCCGGAGGGGTCCCTTCATGTAAAAAAAAAAACAAGAATGCTGCAGGGGAAAAACAGAGGAAGAAGAAGGAGGAAAGGAGGAAGGAGGAGTAGGAGAAGGGTTCAGAGTCAGAGGAGTAGGAGTCGTAACCGGCACTGACACCGATGCTGGAGCCGGTGCGGTGCCGAGTTAGTAAACATTCGTTTAATATTCAATATCATTACTGTCACCATAATGCTCTTTCGGTACATGTAATTCGTCAATTGCATTGCATTATGCAAAGATAACCCGTTTTTAAATGTGAACGGACTGACATTTATACTTTCATAATCTCATTTTCTTTTATAAACGTTAACTAATATAATTTTTTTTCCTAAATTGAAACATGCATATATTGTTTGCTATTTTTATTTTTATAACTTTCACTTTACATTATTCTTTGTTAATTTTTTTTATTTAATTTATTTTTCTAACTTTATTTTGTTATAAGTTTAATTTTACATTTATACTTTGTGTTTAATTTTTTATTTTAATTTTATTTTTATTTTCAATTTTTTTTATTTTTTATTTTTTATTCAAATTTATTTTTCTAACTTTATTTTTTTATATAAGTTTTATTTTACATTTTAACTTTGTATTTAGCTTTTTTTATTTTAATTTTTTTTAATTTTTAAATTTTTTTAATTTTTTTTTTAATTTTTTTATAGAATTTATTTTTAAGTATTTTTTTTTAATTTAATTTTTTATTTTTTTATTTTTTATTTTTTATTATTTTTGTCTTAAATTTATAAACTTTAGTTTTTTATATAAGTTTATTTTAATTTATGATTCTTAATTTTTTTATTTTTTTTTATTTATTTAAACTTATTTTATTTTTCTATTTTTAAATTATCTATTTAAAAAAATACATTTTTTAAAAACTTTTATTAGAGGTTTTTAATTTTATTTCTTTAAAACTTTTTGTTTTCTAAAAAATTTATTCTTTTTATGTTTATGACGTAAAAAATTCCCGTTCTTACATACCCAAAGCAGGGTTCCCAAAAGTGGGTACCCGGCACCCCTGGGCGCCAGAGTAGTTCAGGGTGCCGGCACATTATTTCAATTGCGCTAAAATTTGGAGCTAAGTAGTACAATTCGTTTTTATTATATGACAACACCATTATTATGCAATCGGTACTACTGTCGCCATTTTGCTTGAGTCACTAGTGCGCTTATCTCTTCTCTTCAGCAGTCATCTATGATGGAGAGATTTAAAATGGAAAATGAAAAATGCCAATAAGCTTTCATTATATTGTCAGTGTTACATATTGCAATAAACTGGGAAAACCGCATAATATTGCCAGACATTAATTAACCTTGCCTGAAAGGATGTTAGTGCATTTTAGGTTAATATGCCAATGAACCATTATACTGTGCAGCTATAAAATAACACTATAAGTATGGGAATTAACACAATTTCAGAGCCAGTCGAGAACGAACTTGAGAAGATTTAAAAACGTATTTTTTAGGTTTACAGCTTGATTAAAGTACCCGACGCAGCGGACGTGCAGTTTCTTGGTTTGTAATTCACCCATATCGCAATCAAATAGAAGTAGAACTTTTGATGAACGAGAGTACTTGAGGACTATACACCACTGCGATCGACAATTTCCAATGCTATTCGACAAATTTGACAGGAGAAGATGTTTGGGAACTGGGAGGCAAGTGTGTGAGGGGTTATTCTGCAGTGATGAGCGCCGAACGAATGTTGGAAAAACGAAGGGAGCAATGTCTAGAATGAAGCAAGTTGGGCAGAAAAAACGCCACAGCAGCCCACTGTGTTCATACATCGAACAATTTCTGGCAACAAGAGATGCCAAAGATTTTAAAAGCCGTTACTGGCATTTATGGCTGTGAAACTTATCATTGTAAGAGCCACCCGCTTCAAAAAGCACGCGCTTTTAAAAACTTACCACCGAAGATATGATATGGGGCTCACTTCCATATCTTTCGTTGGCACACCAGAAGTGCCGGTGGCCTAAATTCCAAGGGGAAAGATTTTTAGCCAGACTGTGTTTGAATAATAAAATCGATATAATTATGTAAATTGTAGTTAGTCACTAAATTATTATTTTAACAGCGGCAGTCTTTTAATTATATATCGAATAACTTAAACCCTGATGCGATTGGCAGTGAGCTTAATTATGGTGGATACCTTTCCAACATATACTGCGTGAATACTAACTAAATGAAACCTACCATCATATCTCTCCATGGAAAGGGAGGGAGTACAATTAGTACAAAATAAAAATAGCTATTGACGCAATTTTTATTTTTTTTTGTAAGACGTGTATGTATATATATCATATATATACTATGTGTATTAAAGAGCAGATGAACATCTATATACCTAAACTTTTCCTCGATTGCAAATATATTTGGATGTGGCAAAATAAACAATAATGTAGATCTCATAGATCATTCATACCGAACTTCCATCGAAATTTATTTAACCTTAGCCCATACATCTGAGGTTGGAATAAAATAACTAATATTGATTGAGTATTTTTAACCCGATATTATGATTCTGTAGGATGTCTACTCAGATATTGGTATATTTAAAATTTATATACCACACCCAACTTTTTCGTTTGACCCGAGGACGTAACCTACTGGATGGCAACTGAAGGAGAAAAACTTTTTACAAATTTCTCACAAAGAGTCTGCTGAGGCATCAAGTAAAGGAGAAGAGAAGACGCGCATAACTCTATAAGACACTTATAATTCTCCACGGAATTCGAGGCAGCCAAGAAGAGTTATGGATGCAAGTGGAATGCAGAAAACAATGCATGTTGGAAGGATCTGCATTAAAAAGATTGTGCGTTTTATCCACTTATCGTATGCCGAATTCGCATTTTCAACGAGTGCTTAACATTAAAAAAAGATTCGGGAGCTATATTGGTAATCTTCAATCCCGCGTACTCATAGTGAAATTAAGTGTAAAATGTGACAAAGAACAGCTTACTATAGAACTTTAAGGAACATTGATATTGGAAACAATATACAAATATATAAAAAATTCCATTTCATTTCTTCCATACATTATAGAGAGGATAAACATGAGAGCATTATCACACATTTGCAATGTATGTTTATTCTATGTTATTTCTCCTAATGAAGCGCATAAATAGAACTCTAAGGTACTCAAACCAATTAATGAAGGTGAGGTGGCCCTAGTTTCATTTCTGCGAATTTTGTTCTAGGCCCAAATCATGAGCTGTGGCCGTGTGTTGTGAACAAAAAGTTTGGGGTAACCCGCCATAGCACCATAGAAGTCTCTCACGCTAAAAATCTCATGTTTAAACCATCAAGTACCAGTCCTCATATCATAAATCCCACCCTTCCCGTCGTGCGCTTATAGAATCTAATTTTACGACTCTATTGAGATTTATTGAATTATAGTTGATCTATTGATCTTACTTGCATCTATTGATCTGATAAGACCTTGATTACTTTTTGTATCTTATTGATCTATTATTGATTCATAATGTTCATCTTCTTGTGTATAAATAACATCGAAATATGATCTTTTATTTATTTTTTGTTTTTTCATATTTGTCTTAAAACATTTTTGTGTTTACTAAAAAAAAATATGCTTTTATCATGATTTATAAAACGTAAAAACATTTGGCAGTTTACTAGTAATACTCTAAAGCAGTAAATCAACCTAATTCAGTAAATCAAATCCACACCCACCCCATCCTTTCCCCATCACCCATTCACCCATGATCTATATTATCTTATTGATTCATATTGATCGTTATTGAATTCAAGTCATATTTTGTATAAACATTACATAACAAGTTCTTTGAAAAAATTTCATAGTGTAAATAATATACCATAGTGTAATAATATATATTAAACTATACCCCTCACACCATAACACACACACAACCACACACACAACACACACACACAACACCACACACATACACACACACACATCACCTGTTAATCACGAATAAACTGCCAACATTTAGACAAAAGTTCCTCATACTTAAACTAACACAGTTAAAAAAACATATAACCATTCCCATACAAAAAACGTAACGGATTCACGCTGTGTCAAAGCATATATCTCATAATCATAATAAACACTAAGAATAATGACTCTCTTTTCTTTTATATATAATCTTTCAAGTGACATCACAACAACGAATAATAACAGAGAATTTAATTCAAAGTTCCATACTTAAACAACAGTAAAGTAACTAACCATTACCACACCAAAACGTAAACTTATGGGCACATCTATTCAAGCTATAATCTCTAATCAATACCAACTAAGAATTAAAATACCACACCACACACACGCACACACACATACACTAACACATATATACACACATTGTAAATATAAACTATCAACATTAACAAAGTTCCATATCTATAACAATAGTAAGTATAACATAACATTACATACAAAAATAACTTAAACCTATTCACACGTTTTCAAGCAGGTATCTTAACAATCAATTAATTTTATCATTAATCATATAGTCAAGAATTTAACAAAAGTATTATTATCGTTATCATAACCTAACTATTTGTATGAACATAAGTGAAATAAATCCCACTATAACACACACATCAACATCACACAAACACTCACAATAAACTACTACACACACACCACGGCAAAGATCCCCTCCTACATGGGTCCATCACACCCTCTCTCTCCGTAAAATACAAGAGCTTACTGCTTTTAATGGCGGTTTACGTACTGGTTTGGCACCATTTGCATGAAAAATAAACTAAGTTAATAATTAATAAACGGATTCTAAATTACCTAACAAGCCAGAATACTGGATAAACCAGAAATCAATAATATGCTATTGTTACTATGCAAACATTTAAGCTAGAATGGAATACTGAGTTTCGTATATATATATATACAACATTGTACGATAGTGGAGTTGATTGTAGTAATTAGTGATAGCTAAGTAGTAGTAGTAGTAGTAGTAGTAGTGGATAATTCCGCAATTGTATAATTATGGTTTGAAAAATATACAAATTGACGAGTACTAAAGCAATTTATTCTATTCATAGCAGTTAAATAAGTTTGAAGTATTACATTTAAGCTTTAAACACGGACATAAATTGTCACTTTTAATAAAAATTTTTCCACTAAACAACTTCGACACTGAAAGCTTAAATTAAATACATAATCTTACATTTCGTATCTAAGTGGGAATGACATCCCCGACGTGATTGGGCTCCGTTAAGCCCCGAGTCTACACAGTTGAAAGGATTGTTGTGATAAGATTATAATAGTTACAAAGTTCCCAAAAGCAAGATTAGCTGAAGGAAGAAGATAGTCTATCTAGATTGCTATCTGTTCAGGATCCTGAGTTCGGATATAAGCCGGATCTGGAAGACAGGCTCCAGACCCTCGAGTTGATAAGACTTCTTTATGAAAAGAGAGATATATATGTTTGAAAAGGATGTGATCCACCTTAATTGAAAAGTTGTCAAAATTTTCAATGATAGAATATTGGAATTAAGTGATTTGAGAAACAATACAAGATTAAGGGTAAAGGAAAAACATAAATAGTTATAGTATGTCCAGTATGAACTGTTTCTATTCTAATGTTCAAAGTGTTAGGAATAAGAAAGATAGGGTACATATTAAAGGATAACTTGACGCTGTATGCATTACGGTGATTTGGGTAAACGAGAGTTTTTTCGAAGATTCATTCTGGAATTTGAAATTGAAGGATTATTCATTTTCATTTTATATATATAGGAAAGATGAAAATTGTGCACTTTATATTAGAAACACAATTCATTTTATTCAGAGGCAAGAATTTAAACCTGCTCCAGTGTTTAATCTGTATATATTGATATTACGATGGAAAATAAGCTGTATAGAATAATAGCCTTTTATAGATCTCATTCACAAGACCAAGAACTGAACATTATTATGATAGATGAAATTGAGGCATTATGCAGTATTAGAGATTTTGATATAATCCATACATGAATGATTTCAATTTCCTCGATATTGATTGGGGCGATTTTGTCAGTACTGATCAAACAAGGTTATTATTTATTGAATGTAAACTCAATAATTTTTATTTCTAAGACTTTCAGTTGTGCGTAAGTTTTCATACCTCATTCGTGGTATCTTGATTGGTAGTTTGCTGCCACTCTTAAATGTGCCCAGTTTGTTCACACCATAAATAACAGGCGCTCTTCGTCTCTTCGTCATCTCCCTCGTCTGCTCTCTCCTCTCTCTCTGTCTCTCTCATCTCTCTCTCTACTCTCTCTCTCTACTCTCGTCTCTCTGCTCTCTCTCTCTCTCTACTCTCTCTCTCTCTCTCTTCTCTCTCTCTTCCTTCTCTCTCTCTCTCTCTCTTCTGCTCTCTCTCTTCCCATATATATTATATACATTATATAATATATACTTATATATATCTATTATATATAATTATATATATATTAATATATATAATTATGTATATATATCTACTATTATTTATAAATATGTGTGTATATTAATACCCATATTTACTTCTATATATATATAATATATTAATATTATAGTATATTATATATCATATCAATATATAATAGTTTATATATATATAGTATAACTCTCACTGTATAGTATATATATATCAATATACTATATACATTATATATATACTAATATATATATATATACGTTATGTTAAATAATACTAGTATATTTATATATAATATATATATATATATATATATATATATATATATATACTGTGGTACAATGATGGAGGGTTGATATCATGAGGCATGAGGTCTGGGTTCGATCCCTAGTCCGGATCCTAGGTAGAAATTACCTATAGTATTTTTCCTCATAGAATAGGGCAGCGCCAGCGAGATACGAACTTTTTTATTTATTTAATTTTTTAATTGATTTAAGAGCAAAAGTTGATCAGTAACTGTTTTAGCCTTTAATTTATTTGATTTTAATAACTAATCAAGATATTTTTGCCCTAAACCTAAGTTTACCTGCCTCAGAGTTTAGAAAATCTGACTTGTTTTTTTTTGTTTTTGTTTTTATGGAAATAATTTAATTTTCTCTGGTCTTATCCATTAAAAAAAATCACTGCATTTAAAGTACTAAAATTAGTCTTTTACAGCAAAGATTCACAGAGCAAGTTTAGAAATCTTGGAAACCACAACTTTAATTTATATTACAGACTGATTTATAAAATACATTTTGGTGAGTATAAATATTTACCTTTTTCACTTTTTATTATTTAATTTGTTGGCTAAGTTATTTTTGGTACTCGAAGTAGGTTTAAGTTCTTTTTATTGGATAACAATAATTACTGAGCCAGAATTTCCAATAATTCAAAAATTGGACGAAGAAACACAAATTCCCTTTTTTTAAAGTTATACCTTAATAATTATCTAAGAAAATGTTGCTTGGGAAACATCGAAAATTTATTTTTACTGTGCTAACTATTTCTTAAAAATAAGAAATATAGCAATTTAAGTGTCATATTATTCATCTCTATATTTTAATTATAATAATTTATGTGACTGAACCTTTCCCCTAACGCTCCTATTCGTATTATTACTATATCATAGTAATATTACAATATATATATCATATATATATATAGTATTATTATATACTATATCATGTTATAATATATATATTATAAGTATATTATATTAATGATATGATATATATTACTATATATAGCGCTAAGTACGACTTATATAATATATACTATTATATATATATAATTTATATATATATATAATATATATCTAATAACTATATATAGAAACTATATACTATATATAATAAATATATATTAATATATTATTTATATTATATATAATACTTATTATTATATATATATACTATCATATATATATATCAGTTATATATATATATCATCATATTATACTACTATAATTATTATATACTATATATACTTATTATATAATGAAAATTCGTTTCAAAAAAATCTAAAACTAAGTGGCCTAAAACAAAGAATTATCTAAGTAAAAAAATGTGCAGACTCCCCCGACTAATATGCCCGGAAATATTTCATTCCACTTCGCTAATAAAACGAACAGGAACAGAAAAAAAAACTATAATCGCAAATTTTTCATCAAAAAAACCCAAAAGGTAGCAAATTTTTAAATTGGCACATTGCTGAGCACAAAAGTTCAAAAGAATGCGAAAAAAAGTACGACGTGACTTTTTTAAGGTAATGGACCCATGTATGCAAAATTTTCCAAGTTTGAAGTCATTTCGAAAAAAAATTTATAAAGTTTGATAGAAAAAATGTCCAAAAAACTAGTCTGAAAAACTAGTCTGAAAAACTCTGAAAAAACATTACTGTACGACAGAAAACAGCATAAAACGACGTTTTAGAGGGCTAAAAGGGCTACAGTTTGGTGTATAGGCGGTAAGAAATCGGCTGAAAATTCCAGATTTTATGTCCATTTTTTAGGGGGGGTGAAATTAGGGCTCAGCCCGAACTAAATATTGAATCTCCAATAAATGTATTAGTTTGAAGCTCCATAATTGCAGGGTATTGATACATGGTGTTGGTTGCAAGTTCTGAATGAATCAAAAAGCGTTATGCATTGACTTCAGTGAAGCGTGTGTAAGAATAGACGGAGCTGAAAGTGATTGTTTTAAATATTAATAGCGAAAGTAAGGCAAGGAAGTGTGCTATTGTTTCTTCTTCAGTTATTCAGTTTGATATTGGATGGAGATTATGAAAGGGAATAAACAGGTCCTGTTGCAGGCGGATGGTGTTTAGAATGGATGGATAATTGGCAAGGAGTGGAGGTGCCCAACACCTATTTGTATATGCGGATGATTGGTTTGTGTGGCGAGATCTGAAGAGTTAGAGAGGATTTGGTAGAGAGATCTTTGGCAGGGTGTGTAAAAAGATGTTGTGAAGGTAGCACGTATGATTAAGGAGGAGGGCCTCATAGTCGTGAGTGAGACAGTCCTCGGTGTCAAGTCTGTTAGATGGTGAGCAGCTGGAACAAGTGGCTTCCTTTAGGATATAGGGCCTTATATGTTGGATGAAAGGGAACGGATGATGCAGACGAGTGTAGTAGGAAAGTTGTGTGAATGGGCAGAAGGGTGGCTGGTGCAATTAAATCGTTGAGTGGATAGTAATCGCGGCACTAAGTCATCTTGAGTGCTCGCTGGCTCTTACGATTAGGGGCGGTTATGTTTTTTTAATAATAATGATGATATTGAAAACTTTAATATACCCGAAACAAATAATATACCCTAAATATCCCATAATTAATCGTCATAAGATCAAAAGCTGAAACGTAACGGATAACACGGGAACGCGCGCTTCGTTACTTTTCCTTCAACAGGAAACGCGAATAAACGAAAACGAACTATTTTTCCGAGAACGGGATAGTAACGATAACGGACACTACTTTGGAGTAACGATGCCCACCTCTGTACTATATATGTATATATATATATAGTAGATATATTTATAGTATTATATATATATATATATATATTATAGATATATATACTATATACTATATATTATATTATCATATATTATATACTATATAAATTTATACTATATATATATACTATAATATATAATATAGTATATAGATATATGTTATAGATATTATAAATATATATAATAATACTATTATATAATATTATATATATATCATAATTCTATATATATATGTACTATAATAATATATAATTATTATATAATACTAGTACTATATATATATATATCAACTACTAACTAGTACTATATATATGCAGGCCCGGACTGGGCAAAGGTCGGCTCTTGGTCCGGCGATAGCCGCGATGGGCCCCAGCCCAATGCGGGCCCGCCGGAGAGGCCTCACAAAAGATGGATTACTACTTCTATAATTAGCTACATCAGCAGTCAATTTTATTATCTTTATTTCCCGCCCCTTTAATGCTTGACGACGATCAATTACCAATCAATTTGAGAGTGCGGTACTGCCAGCCTTATATATCACATTTTCCTAGACTAACTTACTTTTTTCGCGGACGCTCACCCGCTCATCTCCGTATTAGTGGTTTGTAGTTAGGCCAGTGGCTTGTACACAGTCTTTAATAACATCTTGTCAACATGAAATGTTCGTGTACCAAAGTAGGGCACTACGAAAGAAAGAAAATCTTTGTCCGCTGAAAAAGATTTTCCAAACGTTTTAATTACTTGGTTAATCTAGTTCCACTCTCAGTCGCACAAGTACAGCGCTTTCAGGGCAACATAATGATCGTCTTAAATACTAGTAAGTCGAACTAGTTTATTAGCTCATACACGTTATTAAATTATTTTTTTCCTGCATTAATTATTATTATTATTATTATATTATATTATTATATTAATGTACTTAATTATAGATAAATTCATTCTCATTTAAAATCTTTCCGAAATGCCTCAAGTCAGGAAAGCCTAAGTTATACCTATATATATCATATCTATACTATTATATATATACTATACTATAAATATATACGAGTATATATATATGATATATATTACTATATTACTATATATATATATAGTTATTATATTATATAGTATATATATTCATATATATATATTTATATATATATATACTCTATAATTATATAATATTAGTAATATAATAATCATTATATATATATCATAGTAAGAATGTTGATATAAGTGATATATATTTATATACGTGTAATCCTAAAGGTATCTAACTAATTATAATCTATATATTATATTATATATAGATATTGATATACAGTCAAATCACGTTACTGCTCACTTCTAACGCGCTTTCGCTTCGTAATGCTTGCCCGTACCATTTTACTGTGTTACTTTATAAACATTTGTCACGACTAATCAGTCGGTCTACAACCCGCAGCTACATCGCTCCGGATTACATGTTATTTTCAGAAACCCTGACAGATCTGCGACATTTCCAACCTTTCACTTCAATTGAAGTCTACTCCTGGCCACATCGGCTTGTAGATGTGAGAGGAAAGAAATGAATACTAGGCGCCTGGCTTGCAATCAGCCGATTTTAGAATTGTCGCATCAGTAACTTCGGTTTCTCTCCCAAGTGATTCAGCTAAGAACTAATACCAGTTCTGACACGGAAAATGATAATGAAGAAAACCACCATATGACGGGGGGGGGGGGCACCTGATGCTGACCTACGGTCAAACAGCTTTGGATGTTCCCATCCTGCCCGCCAACAAAAAATGACCCCAATTGGAATAAAAAAAGCTGTTATGATAGACAGCACACCTATCGTCAAGTTCCCTAGTGAAGGAAAAAAGCGACTAAATTTGCCCTTTGACCCTTTCAAACTTTTATTTACCCGACATTTTACCGAATTGTGATAAATTTACAGAACAATGGTATCATACATTCGATATCAGGCTCACAGAGTGTACTGCTTCCAGCTGTATGGCTTTTGGGAGTAAAGATAGTAGATTATTCTACAGTTCATTACCGGACATGATCCTTGCTTCTAAGCATATTATAGAATCTGGTGAAATTCCACGAGTACCGACTGCTTTGCAGTCAATCGGTCTAACTCGCAGCATACAGGGTAAGCTTATTCCAGAAGCCCAAAAAGTCATGATATTTTCAACTCTTCCTGACTATTAAACCCCAAACGCAATAGCGAGAGAAAGAGAAGTCACACCAGCAAGATTTGGTTGTTCACGTTCAAGGTGTTCATCATTTTGTTTACTGGAAAACACAGGGCATTGGGCGACAGACGGGATTAAAGCAGAAGGGGCTATATACGACTGGACTCTAGCAGCGATAGATCATGGTAACTTTGTCTCGAGCACTGGTCATGGTTGAGTTCGCAAGATTATTAGGTGTGATTTTACACTATCATTCATCGGCAGAAACGTATATTGATAAGACAGCAAGAAAGCACCAGATGAAAACTCTAGACTCGACAAAAGATCAAAGCCCACTGGAAAGTTAACTACACATAAACCGACTGGACGGGCTCTCTTTGTTCGACATTTTTTTTGTCAAAAACCTTTCACAACAAGCTACTCTTCAAAATAAATTGATTTCGATGTTCCGTGAGATATCAGTTTTGAAAACCTTCATTATAGGCATAATATCAGGCGTGAGGGTATATAGTACTTAAAGTGTACCTGTTATGGGACCCAGTTGGCGATATTGCGTCCGCTAGTGTCTTTCAAGGAAAGATAATAAAAGACTTTTAAAAATAACAAGTAGTCGATGATTCATCTGAATTAGCTTTTTGTACGAGCTTATAAAATCAGAACTTAGACCAAGTGGCATGCACCATCAAACTATTATTGCTTGTTCATCTTGACGGAGGCTAAACAATATGGAAAGTTGTTTTGAAGGTGCTACTAAGGCTTCAACGTTCTCTCAAACGAAGGAACAATGAAGATCTTATTTAACGTCACTGCATATCGGAACACCTGTGAACTTGGGTAGCTCAGCTGATCCAACCAGTAACGTTGCTCCCAGATGCAGAAAACTCTAGTTGGAGAATTGGTGAAAAATCAGCTGGTTTTCTAACTCGTCTCCTATAAAAATGGCCGTATGGGAGAGGGAATCAAAAAGAAAACATATTGCACATGAAAAAATTGCACAGGTTGCAAAAAATAGGAGTTGCAAAAAATAGGAGCCAAACATAAAGCTCTTTCTTCAATTCACTGTCGATGATGGATTTTTAAGAATTGAGAAAAGTAGTAAACGCAGAGAGCTATTCAATTGATTACAGTTTTAACAAGAACAATATCACAATACACAATCTAAATATAGGCTAAGAAATTAATCATCAATGGCTCCAAATTAGAACAACTTGTATTTATGGTCTATTGTTTATTAGGATTATTTCTTGTTATATCTCCCATTTCAAAATATTGTCAAAGTAAACACCATTTCTACTATTCTACAGCCGGAACTCGTAGCTGCTTCAACAAGTAGGAGATAATAGGAGTGATAAATCCTATCAGGCTCTGTATTCAAAAACAAAATATTTTGCAAGTACAGTTAATAGCAAATTAGAAGATAACAGTATTAATGTAAAAGTAGAATTAGATTTCACGGAAAAAAGAACTTCAAAGAAAAAGAGAATGCCTAGTGAAAAATCAATAGATAGATCAAGCTCCTGGAATCTCAACTGCCCAAAACTATAAATTGGTCTTCTTTCGGTGTTTAAGATTGCTCCAGAACAAGTATGTCGAAGGAAAGATTTAGGCTCCAAACAAAGAAAAATTTTAGAAGATGTGCTTCGCTGGTTAGACCCAAAAGAAATTTTAAACTGAAATCGTAAATGCTTGTTAGCTGTTCCCTACGGTATAGTCCTTATGGTTACAGTGTTCTTAAACATATATAAAAGTCCGAAAGAAGTTCAATTATTGATACGAGAGCTGAAACGTATTGCAGACAGGTATGAAAGTTTTTACAATGGCTGAAAAAAACTTACATTAAAAGAACACAAGACAATCTAAATAGAGCTGAAGAATCTGTGGAATTTGGCGATGTAGAACTCTTGAATTCTGAAGAAGACTGAAAATTTTATGTGCTGCTCCTGCGACAATGAGACAACCTGTTTTCGGTGTTTATCGATGCTCCTTTTTAGTGGAATTCTGAACCTCTCACAATACTGGAATTGTTTACCAACCTATATGTAAGGCCTCTACAAGTTCTGTACTGACCATACCTTCGTACACAAGATCACGCCCTGTGAAAGAACGGTTATTTTCTGAAACATATAAACGAATAGTTAAGAATCGCACCTGTATAGATTTCTACTTTAAGCCATGGTACCTGTATGCCTAATCTTAATCTTTTCATGAATGTAGCAGAAGAAGAAGACATTGACCCAGGTGTGAAGAACGCCAAGAAGCTGTTAGGTTCAGTAAAACAACCTCTTCACTATCACATAAAACCTTCTCTTAGTTCTTGGCTGCTGATCCTGGTACTCCTGTACCAAGGTCATATGGTTTCCATTCATGAGCATATCTTTTCCTTTTGTTATAACATAATTAATTTGCCTACAAGTGTTCTCTGTAACACCAACACTTACAACTTCCACAGATTCAAACCGAAGGATCATTGTTTTTCTTTTCGAACATATCGCTTGAGTTCTTTAATTACCGAGTGTGATTGTGTCCCTTTTAATATACTGAGTATTACAGCTTGGATTTAGACTATTATGCGCCTTAACAGTTGATCGTTGGTGACCTTAAAACCAAAATAGTACATAGACCACTCGTAATTTAAATTAGTAATATTTTCGTTTGATGCCAAATAGCTTTAAGGTACGGTTATATAAAATTTATATAATATTTATGTGATTAACAATAACATCAACAATAGCTTACTTTTTTCCTCAACTATGTTCCCCAAGTGACCAAAATAGGTAGAATGTGCTCTTTTAAGCAGTGAGCAATAATTCAAAACATAGTATTATCTTCCAATTCTATTCCGCTCCTCAAAATTTCCCCAGGTAAGCCCCTTTCAAATCTTACAGGGCCCCCGAGAGCCAGGTCCGGCCTGATATTGATAATATAATATATATATATATGTATATTATAATATATATTTATATATATCATATAATATATACTAACTTATATATATTATATAGATATATATAGCTACTATATAGTGTTCTAATATCCTACTATATATATATATATACATATATTAGACGGTAGGTCAAAAAAATCACGTTTTCGAGTATCGGAATTCTAATAGCGGCAACAAAAGTTGCTCATGGGTGACGCATGGGGACCGCTCCTGATTATTTTCTGAATCTCAGAACCTACTACATATAGGGGGAAAAAAATTAAATCACTCTTTGTCATCGGAAGACATACGACCAATAAGGCCTAAAGTTGTTTGTTAATCAATGAAAAGAAAAAAAAAATTCCTTTATAGCTAAAATTACGCAGGCTACGTTTTATGGTTTCTAATAGAGTCTAAGTAAAAATCTGTTTCTTTACAACAATAGGAAGTAAATATTTTTAAAACTCAATAACTGTCATTAAGATGAGTTGTGCGACGCGTACAGGGCTATAAAATTTTTAACTTCTAATGAACTAATAATCGGGAGAAAGACTTTG
>JABUQX010121771.1:0-17500 GCA_015478945.1 Trachelipus rathkii | reverse complement strand
TGGGGCTGCAAATTTGCCTCGTACATAGGTGTACACTCTCTATGACATACATGCAAATGTTTACATACTGTCCCTACACATGTAAATTTCCGCTATAGAATTGGTGACCTTGGAAGACTAAAGACATAAGAAGCTCTACAACCATTGGTGAAGCCTATGGTTGTTCACTTCTTATTTCTTACACTCTCCCTCCTACAATTTACAATAAATTCACAGGAAAGTGGAATAAGACAGAGGAAAGACTACTTGAAAGGAGGTTAAAGAACTACAATGTTGAAATAATACCACACTTTTAACAAATTCAATTTGTTCTCGTAATATTTATTAACAGATCGTCTCTACTCTTTTCCTTCTCAAGAGACATCTTTTTCTGTTTCTCATTTCTCTTTCTTTTTCTTATTATTCATTTTTCTTTTCTGTTTCTGATGGGCAGTTTACAAAGCTATAGAAGATTTTTATATTTCTTAGATCTTCTTGTACCAAAACCTTTGCCCTTTAACTTTAAGTGAACTCTTTGTTTCATATTTATTTATCAATTTGTTTTCTATAGCTATCCGCTTATCAATCGTGGGAGGTGAGTCATCTGAATTCAAGATTTCCTCATCGTAAAAATTTGTAGTATTTGTGGAATGTGGATCAGGTGTTTTTGAAAGGACTGCTTGTAGACCTTTGTTTGGGTTTGCGGTTTGGGCGTGTGCTGTCTCGACGTTTAAATTCCTTTTTGACCCTCTTTATTTATTAATGTCGAGTTTACGCTGCTCATTTTGCCTTTATACCTTTCAAAGATCTCTCCCCATCTTTCATTTTGTTTAATTTTTATGTAATTATTTTCTGTTACATAAGGGTTGAGAAACAAATCTTTGTATTCCAATAATAAATCATTATGAAAGATATCACTGATAGGAACATGCTTAGGAGAGGTTGAAATGGTTGCAGAGGGAGATTTAGGATCTCGGGAAATTTCATGCACATATTTATTTTTAAAATCATTATTTCTAACTAAATTTATAGCTTTATTAGTTGAGGGGTCAATTAAAATGTCATTTTGAAAGCTTATACCTAAATTATAACGTTTAAGAAAGGGCAGACCTAAGATGTTTACCTCTACGTCAGCAATATAAAACTCATCTTCATAAATTTTACTCATATTAATGTCAAATTTAATAGTTTTTACATCATAGATATTAATTTTAGTGTTATTTGCGGCCAACATATGGCCAATAATAGGCTTTCGCCTTGCAACAGAATCGGCTTTCAAGATATTATACATAGAGCCGGTGTCAACGATGAGTTCCCTATCATTTAAATTATCATACACCTGGCAAAATTGCAGATTAGTCATCTCGCAAGCTTTCTTTCCGGTTTGGTCTCCGTCAAAGATCTTTTTAATGCGTAAGCATCCATCGTCTTTGTAACTATCATCGACCTGACTAAGGTAGATTCTTGCCTCATGACCTTTACCTACGCTTGTACCTGGCGTAACATTACGTGAAATATCATTAAAAAAAAGTGTAATTAGCATGCGGTAATTTTACAGGCCCTAAAAAATCATTTAATGGTACTTTACCCTTAATTTCATGTCCGACACAATTTTTTGGTTTCTGTATATTTATTTTATTTATTAAATCATTTTCATTTTGGTTCATATTTGGGTACCGAATATTGTCGGAACATTTATGTGGTATGATTTTAACACTCTTATTAGAATTAGCATGCAAGTTTTTGATACCACAATCATCATTATTTTCAGATTTTTCATTTACGGTTTCAATGTCACTTTTATTATTTTTGTTATTATTATATTTATTTTTGTTATTATTATTATTATTATTATTATTATTATTATTATTATTATTATTATTATTATTATTATTATTATATATATTATATATTATTATTATTCATTATTATTATTATTATATTATTATTATTATTATTTATTATTGTTCTTATTTAATAGTAGGTGGTGTTGTAGTATGATAGTATTATTTTATTATTACTTTTATTAATAGTAGTAGTATCAGTAGTAGTAGTAGTAGTATTTTTATTATTATTTTTATTTTCCGTATTGTTTTCATTTATAATTTCTTTAGAGTTATTTTTTGCATTATTATGTTCCAAGTTCGATGCAACATTGTTTCTACTATCACCACATTCATTTTCAGTTATTACTACTATCTCAGGGTTGAAGGTCACAACTTTATAGCTGGACTTTAAATTTCTACGACTGGCTCCAGATGGCAGCGGGCACAGCCGATCTAGGCGTTTCCCGCCTTTGTTGCTGTTGTCGTTTGGTTGGCATTCATCCCCTCTTGAGCATATAATAGGGGATATAGGGGGCATTCTTCAGATTCACAGCGAAAAGCCTTGTGGAGGAAGCGTTGGTGGTAATAACAATAAGTGCTTGTAATATTATCAACAGTATTGTTATTGTATCTTGCTTTTCGACCTACACTTCTCCCGCGGCTCATGTTTCTATCATCAGCTGTTGACTTTCTTTCTTTAACGAGCAGTTCGACAGTGCCCGCCAGGTCTCTTATGGCTTTCATCATTGCTTCTAACTGGCTTGAAATCTTCTCATGATCGAGGCTGGTGGAGGTTTGTGGGCGTTCCTCTCTATATGAGTGACTCTCTCTATTTTGGAAGTCATTGTCGGACAAGCCTTTTCTCTCTCTCATTAGATTTACTCTCCCCCAAGATTCTTCATTTGTTGAGGGTTGATAATGTTTTCCTTTTCGTATAAAATTTTTAAATAACTCGTCGGCAACTCGGACCATCCGATGTAAGTTTTTGTCTTCCGACATAGCATAGAGACTCATCTGGACATTTGTTGGTAGTTCTTCAAGAAATAGGTCGATGGCAAAGTTTGGGTTATTTTCAACCAGCAGATCGAAATTTCTACTACCTAAAACGTCTTTCACTCTATTTATATATTCACTCGGTAGTTCATCTCTTTGCATTCCCTTTTTTAAAGACCTCTCGGATTCTTTGCCTTAGAGCTGGTAAGTAGGTTTCCTCCACATCATCAATGAGCAATTGATAAGCATCATCTTGCAAAGGAAAGTGTATCTTCGAAACCAAATTATTTGGTAAAATTCCCGCCAAAAGGCGCACTCGTTCATGTGTGTCATCAATATGGTTCAATTTGAAGACTGCGTTCACAGCGCTCAACCAGCTGATAACACCATATGGGTCGAAAGGAGGGAGTTGGCTGGAGGTCAAATGGCTAAATTGTTTCAAAGGTGACTCGTATTCACGAAGTCGTCTTCTTGTTGTTTTTGATCTTGAAGTTTTCGGCGACTCGACTTGCTCCGCATCGGAGGAAGAGAGGGAAGGTGATTCTCTCTCTCGGGGAGACAGAGCAGTTGGTGGGGAATTGGACTTTTTTCTCTCCTTTCCTTTATTTGGGGAAACTTTAGTCTTATTTGACTTGGTTTTAAGCGATAGTTTCTTCGCAGCAGGCATATTTTCACTTAACAAAGAGAGTTTTGTTTATAAACTTGAGAAGCCTAATTCCAACGGTCGTTTGAAAGTTCACTGAGTTCTTACAGACCGTTTTAAATTTTAGGCGTCGCTTGGAGAATTTTTGTTTGTTTGCTCACGAGTATTTAGTTTCAATTTTTCAAATTATGGATTTTTCTTCAATTAAGTTTTTAATACACAGTTTAATTCACGACACTGATCACAATTTGTTTAACACAAATAATAGTTTAAGTTTACACCCACTGATTTATATTTCGAACAGGTTTAAATTCACAGTTATTTTGCACAAGTTTTCACTCCAATTTGACGGTGATCAATTACAAGTAATTAAAACAATGATAATGCAGGAATGCACCCTTAGAAGGGGGGGGGGTTTATGGTCACTGGGGTCTACCAAAATTCTAAGCCGAGATACTCGAGGCTGATTAATTAGTAAATATAAATCAATATTGGGATGTGTAAAATAATAGATCAGTCGTTAATGGTTTTATTAAACTATGCAAGAATGGTAATTGAATATGTGACAATCATATAAATAGAATGGTGAATATATGATAATGGGTAATAATCGGCATATAATAACTTTAACACTCGTTAATTACAGCGCAAATAATATGACCCTGTCACTAATATAATTAACCTTATATCAAAGGATTTAGACACAAAATCTTCAGCACGACCATCCGCTAAGGGAGATCGGCACACAATCTTCAATTATATAATATGATTTGCAATTAATGGTTTTATTGTTCTTAAATGAATAGATGATGATTTTATAAATGGATTATTATCGTTAAATAATTATTCTTTATTTGTATTGCAATGATGGTATAATACGGGAGAGATGGCAGCAGCCATCCTCCCTCGATGATATCACAAAGCTAACTCCTCATTTTAAGTGGCATTTGCTCCATGTAGGATCCTCAGCCAATAATATTTGAATGATCTGGCATCTCCCTCCCGCCTAAATGCGGGGAGATGCTGTTGTTATTTCGCTGGCGCGTCGCTTTGCGTTGCTTTATTACAAGGGAAGGTTTATAAGAATCGATCACCAATCTTTGTTAAGAGATGTACATGGGTGGGGCTGCAAATTTGCCTCGTACATAGGTGTACACTCTCTATGACATACATGCAAATGTTTACATACCTTCCCTACACATGTAAATTTCCGCCTTAGAATTGGTGACCTTGGAAGACTAAAGACATAAGAAGCTCTACAACCATTGGTGAAGCCTATGGTTGTTCACTTCTTATTTCTTACACTCTCCCTCCTACAATTTACAATAAATTCACAGGAAAGTGGAATAAGACAGAGGAAAGACTACTTGAAAGGAGGTTAAAGAACTGCAATGTTGAAATAATACCACACTTTTAACAAATCCAATTTGTTCTCGTAATATTTATTAACAGATCGTCTCTACTCTTTTCCTTCTCAAGAGACATCTTTTTCTGTTTCTCATTTCTCTTTCTTTTTCTATTTATTCATTTTTCTTTTCTGTTTCTGATGGGCAGTTTACAAAGCTATAGAAGATTTTTATATTTCTTAGATCTTCTTGTACCAAAACCTTTGCCCTTTAACTTTAAGTGAACTCTTTGTTTCATATTTATTTATCAATTTGTTTTCTATAGCTATCCGCTTATCAATCGTGAGAGGTGAGTCATCTGAATTCAAGATTTCCCCATCGTAAAAATTTGTAGTATTTGTGGAATGTGGATCAGGTGTTTTTAAAAGGACTGCTTGTAGACCTTTGTTTGGGTTTGCGGTTTGGGCGTGTGCTGTCTCGACGTTTAAATTCCTTTTTGACCCTCTTTATTTATTAATGTCGAGTTTACGCTGCTCATTTTGCCTTTATACCTTTCAAAGATCTCTCCCCATCTTTCATTTTGTTTAATTTTTATGTAATTATTTTCTGTTACATAAGGGTTGAGAAACAAATCTTTGTATTCCAATAATAAATCATTATGAAAGATATCACTGATAGGAACATGCTTAGGAGAGGTTGAAATGTTTGCAGAGGGAGATTTAGGATCTCGGGAAATTTCATGCACATATTTATTTTTAAAATCATTATTTCTAACTAAATTTATAGCTTTATTAGTTGAGGGGTCAATTAAAATGTCATTTTGAAAGCTTATACCTAAATTATAACGTTTAAGAAAGGGCAGACCTAAGATGTTTACCTCTACGTCAGCAATATAAAACTCATCTTCATAAATTTTACTCATATTAATGTCAAATTTAATAGTTTTTACATCATAGATATTAATTTTAGTGTTATTTGCGGCCAACATATGGCCAATAATAGGCTTTCGCCTTGCAACAGAATCGGCTTTCAAGATATTATACATAGAGCCGGTGTCAACGATGAGTTCCCTATCATTTAAATTATCATACACCTGGTACAATTGTAGATTAGTCATCTCGCAAGCTTTCTTTCCGGTTTGGTCTCCGTCAAAGATCTTTTTAATGCGTAAGCATCCATCGTCTTTGTAACTATCATCGACCTGACTAAGGTAGATTCTTGCCTCATGACCTTTACCTACGCTTGTACCTGGCGTAACATTACATGAAATATCATTAAAAAAAGTGTAATTAGCATGCGGTAATTTTACAGGCCCTAAAAAATCATTTAATGGTACTTTACCCTTAATTTCATGTCCGACACAATTTTTCGGTTTCTGTATATTTATTTTATTTATTAAATCATTTTCATTTTGGTTCATATTTGGGTACAGAGGGTACCGAATATTGTCGGAACATTTATGTGGTATGATTTTAACACTCTTATTAGAATTAGCATGCAAGTTTTTGATACCACAATCATCATTATTGTTTTCACATTTCCATTTACGGTTTCAATGTCACTTTTATTATATTTTATTATTATATTTATTTATTATTATTAATATTATTATTAATATTATTATATATTGATATTATTATTATTTATTATTATTTTTTATTACTATTATTATTATATTATATTATTATTATTTATTATTATTATTTATTATTATTATTATTATTATTATTATTATTACTATTATTATTGTTCTTATTTATAGTAGTGGTGGTGGTTGTAGTAGTAGTATTATTTTTATTATTACTTTTATCAATAGTAGTAGTAGTATTAGTAGCAGTAGTAGTATTTTTATTATTATTTTTATCATTTTCCGTATTGTTTCCATTTATAATTTCTATAGGGTTATTTGTTGCATTATTTTGATCAATGTTCAATGCAATATTGTTTCTACTATCACCACATTCATTTTCAGTTATTACTACTATCTCAGGGTTGAAGGTCACAACTTTATGGCTGGACTTTAAATTTCTACGACTGGCTCCAGATGGCAGCGGGCACAGCCGATCTAGGCGTTTCCCGCCTTTGTTGCTGTTGTCGTTTGGTTGGCATTCATCCCCTCTTGAGCATATAATAGGGGATATAGGGGGCATTCTTCAGATTCACAGCGAAAAGCCTTGTGGAGGAAGCGTTGGTGGTAATAACAATAAGTGCTTGTAATATTATCAACAGTATTGTTATTGTATCTTGCTTTTCGACCTACACTTCTCCCGCGGCTCATGTTTCTATGTCATCAGCTGTTGACTTTCTTTCTTTAACGAGCAGCTCGACAGTGCCCGCCAGGTCTCTTATGGCTTTCATCATTGCTTCTAACTGGCTTGAAATCTTCTCATGATCGAGGCTGGTGGAGTTTTGTGGGCGTTCCTCTCTATATGAGTGACTCTCTATTTTGGAAGTCATTGTCGGACAAGCCTTTTCTCTCTCTCATTAGATTTACTCTCCCCCAAGATTCTTCATTTGTTGAGGGTTGATAATGTTTTCCTTTTCGTATAAAATTTTTAAATAACTCGTCGGCAACTCGGACCATCCGATGTAAGTTTTTGTCTTCCGACATAGCATAGAGACTCATCTGGACATTTGTTGGTAGTTCTTCTAAGAATAGGTCGATTGTAAAATTTGGGTTGTTTTCAACCAACAGATCGAAATTTCTACTACCTAAAACGTCTTTCACTCTATTTATATATTCACTCGGTAGTTCATCTCTTTGCATTCCCTTTTTAAAGACCTCTCGGATTCTTTGCCTTAGAGCTGGTAAGTAGGTTTCCTCCACATCATCAATGAGCAATTGATAAGCATCATCTTGCAAAGGAAAGTGTATCTTCGAAACCAAATTATTTGGTAAAATTCCCGCCAAAAGGCGCACTCGTTCATGTGTGTCATCAATATGGTTCAATTTGAAGACTGCGTTCACAGCGCTCAACCAGCTGATAACACCATATGGGTCGAAAGGAGGGAGTTGGCTGGAGGTCAAATGGCTAAATTGTTTCAAAGGTGACTCGTATTCACGAAGTCGTCTTCTTGTTGTTTTTGATCTTGAAGTTTTCGGCGACTCAACTTGCTCAGCATCTGATGATGAGAGGGAAGGTGACTCTCTCTCTCGTGGTGACAGAGCAGTTGGTGGGGAATTGGATTTTCTTCTCCCCTTTCCTTTATTGGGGGAAACTTTAGTCTTATTTGACTTGGTTTTAAGGGATAGTTTTTTCGCAAGGCATATTTTCACTTAACAAAGAGAGTTTTGTTTATAAACTTGAGAAGCCTAATTCCAACGGTCGTTTGAAAGTTCACTGAGTTCTTACAGACCGTTTTAAATTTTAGGCGTCGCTTGGAGAATTTTGTTCGTTCGTACAGTTTTTAGTTTCAATTTTTCAAATTATGGATTTTTCTTCAATTAAGTTTTTAATACACAGTTTAATTCACGACACTGATCACAATTTGTTTAACACAAATAATAGTTTAAGTTTACACCCACTGATTTATATTTCGAACAGGTTTAAATTCACAGTTATTTTTCACAAGTTTTCACTCCAATTTGACGGTGATCAATTACAAGTAATTAAAACAATGATAATGCAGGAATGCACCCTTAGAAGGGGGGGTTTATTGTCACTGGGGTCTACCAAAATTCTAAGCCGAGATACTCGAGGCTGATTAATTAGTAAATATAAATCAATATTGGGATGTGTAAAATAATAGATCAGTCGTTAATGGTTTTATTAAACTATGCAAGAATGGTAATTGAATATGTGACAATCATATAAATAGAATGGTGAATATATGATAATGGGTAATAATCGGCATATAATAACTTTAACACTCGTTAATTACAGCGCAAATAATATGACCCTGTCACTAATATAATTAACCTTATATCAAAGGATTAGACACAAATCTTCAGCACGACCGTCCGCTAAGGGAGATCGGCACACAATCTTCAATTATATAATATGATTTGCAATTAATGGTTGTATTGTTCTTAAATGAATAGATGATGATTTTATAATGGATTATTATCGTTAAATAATTATTCTTTATTTGTATTGCAATGATGGTATAATACGGGAGAGATGGCAGCAGCCATCCTCCCTCGATGATATCACAAGGCTAACTCCTCATTTTAAGTGGCATTTGCTCCATGTAGGATCCTCAGCCAATAATATTTGAATGATCTGGCATCTCCCTCCCGACTAAATGCGGGGAGATGCTTTAGTTATTTCGCTGGCGCTTCGCTTGGCATTGTTACAAGGGAAGGTTTATAAGAATCGATCACCAATCTTTGTTAAGAGATGTACATGGGTGGGGCTGCAAATTTGCCTCGTACATAGGTGTACACTCTCTATGACATACATGCAAATGTTTACATACCTTCCCTACACATGTAAATTTCCGCCTTAGAATTGGTGACCTTGGAAGACTAAAGACATAAGAAGCTCTACAACCATTGGTGAAGCCTATGGTTGTTCACTTCTTATTTCTTACACTCTCCCTCCTACAATTTACAATAAATTCACAGGAAAGTGGAATAAGACAGAGGAAAGACTACTTGAAAGGAGGTTAAAGAACTACAATTTTGAAATAATACCACACTTTTAACAAATCCAATTTGTTCTGGTAATATTTATTCAGATCGTCTCTACTCTTTTCTTCTCAAGAGACATTTTTCTGTTTCTCATTTCTCTTTCTTTTTCTATTTATTCATTTTTCTTTTCTGTTTCTGATGGGCAGTTTACAAAGCTATAGAAGATTTTTATATTTCTTAGATCTTCTTGTACCAAAACCTTTGCCCTTTAACTTTAAGTGAACTCTTTGTTTCATATTTATTTATCAATTTGTTTTCTATAGCTATCCGCTTATCAATCGTGAGAGGTGAGTCATCTGAATTCAAGATTTCCCCATCGTAAAAATTTGTAGTATTTGTGGAATGTGGATCAGGTGTTTTTAAAAGGACTGCTTGTAGACCTTTGTTTGGGTTTGCGGTTTGGGCGTGTGCTGTCTCGACGTTTAAATTCCTTTTTGACCCTCTTTATTTATTAATGTCGAGTTTACGCTGCTCATTTTTTGCCTTTATACTTCTCAAAGATCTCTCCCCATCTTTCATTTTGTTTAATTTTTATGTAATTATTTTCTGTTACATAAGGGTTGAGAAACAAATCTTTGTATTCCAATAATAAATCATTATGAAAGATATCACTGATAGGAACATGCTTAGGAGAGGTTGAAATGGTTGCAGAGGGAGATTTAGGATCTCGGGAAATTTCATGCACATATTTATTTTTAAAATCATTATTTCTAACTAAATTTATAGCTTTATTAGTTGAGGGGGTCAATTAAAATGTCATTTTGAAAGCTTATACCTAAATTATAACGTTTAAGAAATGGAAGACCTAAGATGTTTACCTCTACGTCAGCAATATAAAACTCATCTTCATAAATTTTACTCATATTAATGTCAAATTTAATAGTTTTTACATCATAGATATTAATTTTAGTGTTATTTGCGGCCAACATATGGCCAATAATAGGCTTTCGCCTTGCAACAGAATCGGCTTTCAAGATATTATACATAGAGCCGGTGTCAACGATGAGTTCCCTATCATTTAAATTATCATACACCTGGCAAAATTGCAGATTAGTCATCTCGCAAGCTTTCTTTCCGGTTTGGTCTCCGTCAAAGATCTTTTTAATGCGTAAGCATCCATCGTCTTTGTAACTATCATCGACCTGACTAAGGTAGATTCTTGCCTCATGACCTTTACCTACGCTTGTACCTGGCGTAACATTACATGAAATATCATTAAAAAAAGTGTAATTAGCAAGCGGTAATTTTACAGGCCCTAAAAAATCATTTAATGGTACTTTACCCTTAATTTCATGTCCGACACAATTTTTCGGTTTCTGTATATTTATTTTATTTATTAAATCATTTTCATTTTGGTTCATATTTGGGTACCGAATATTGTCGGAACATTTATGTGGTATGATTTTAACACTCTTATTAGAATTAGCATGCAAGTTTTTGATACCACAATCATCATTATTGTTTTCACATTTTTCATTTACGGTTTCAATGTCACTTTTATTATATTTGTTATTATTATATTTATTTTTTATTATTATTAATATTATTATTAATATTATATTGATATCATTATTAATATTATATTTATTATTATTATATTTAATTATTATTATTATTATTATTATTATTATTATTATTATTATTATTATTATTATTATTATTATTATTATTGTTCTTATTTATAGTAGTGGTGGTGGTTGTAGTAGTAGTATTATTTTTATTATTACTTTTATCAATAGTAGTAGTAGTATTAGTAGCAGTAGTAGTATTTTTATTATTATTTTTATCATTTTCCGTATTGTTTCCATTTATAATTTCTATAGGGTTATTTGTTGCATTATTTTGATCAATGTTCAATGCAATATTGTTTCTACTATCACCACATTCATTTTCAGTTATTACTACTATCTCAGGGTTGAAGGTCACAACTTTATGGCTGGACTTTAAATTTCTACGACTGGCTCCAGATGGCAGCGGGCACAGCCGATCTAGGCGTTTCCCGCCTTTGTTGCTGTTGTCGTTTGGTTGGCATTCATCCCCTCTTGAGCATATAATAGGGGATATAGGGGGCATTCTTCAGATTCACAGCGAAAAGCCTTGTGGAGGAAGCGTTGGTGGTAATAACAATAAGTGCTTGTAATATTATCAACAGTATTGTTATTGTATCTTGCTTTTCGACCTACACTTCTCCCGCGGCTCATGTTTCTATCATCAGCTGTTGACTTTCTTTCTTTAACGAGCAGTTCGACAGTGCCCGCCAGGTCTCTTATGGCTTTCATCATTGCTTCTAACTGGCTTGAAATCTTCTCATGATCGAGGCTGGTGGAGGTTTGTGGGCGTTCCTCTCTATATGAGTGACTCTCTCTATTTTGGAAGTCATTGTCGGACAAGCCTTTTCTCTCTCTCATTAGATTTACTCTCCCCCAAGATTCTTCATTTGTTGAGGGTTGATAATGTTTTCCTTTTCGTATAAAATTTTTAAATAACTCGTCGGCAACTCGGACCATCCGATGTAAGTTTTTGTCTTCCGACATAGCATAGAGACTCATCTGAACATTTGTTGGTAGTTCTTCAAGAAATAGGTCGATGGCAAAGTTTGGGTTATTTTCAACCAGCAGATCGAAATTTCTACTACCTAAAACGTCTTTCACTCTATTTATATATTCACTCGGTAGTTCATCTCTTTGCATTCCCTTTTTAAAGACCTCTCGGATTCTTTGCCTTAGAGCTGGTAAGTAGGTTTCCTCCACATCATCAATGAGCAATTGATAAGCATCATCTTGCAAAGGAAAGTGTATCTTCGAAACCAAATTATTTGGTAAAATTCCCGCCAAAAGGCGCACTCGTTCATGTGTGTCATCAATATGGTTCAATTTGAAGACTGCGTTCACAGCGCTCAACCAGCTGATAACACCATATGGGTCGAAAGGAGGGAGTTGGCTGGAGGTCAAATGGCTAAATTGTTTCAAAGGTGACTCGTATTCACGAAGTCGTCTTCTTGTTGTTTTTGATCTTGAAGTTTTCGGCGACTCAACTTGCTCAGCATCTGATGATGATGAGAGTGAAGGTGGACTCTCTCTCTCGTGCGGTGGGGACAGAGCAGTTTGTTGGGATTGGATTTTCTTTTCCCCTTTTCCTTCTATTGGGGAAACTTTAGTCTTATTTGACTTGGTTTTAAGGGATAGTTTTTTCGCAGCAGGCATATTTTCACTTAACAAAGAGAGTTTTGTTTATAAACTTGAGAAGCCTAATTCCAACGGTCGTTTGAAAGTTCACTGAGTTCTTACAGACCGTTTTAAATTTTAGGCGTCGCTTGGAGAATTTTTGTTTGTTTGCTCACGAGTATTTAGTTTCAATTTTTCAAATTATGGATTTTTCTTCAATTAAGTTTTTAAATACACAGTTTAATTCACGACACTGATCACAATTTGTTTAACACAAATAATAGTTTAAGTTTACACCCACTGATTTATATTTCGAACAGGTTTAAATTCACAGTTATTTTTCACAAGTTTTCACTCCAATTTGACGGTGATCAATTACAAGTAATTAAAACAATGATAATGCAGGAATGCACCCTTAGAAGGGGGGGGGGTTTATGGTCACTGGGGTTTACCAAAATTCTAAGCCGAGATACTCGAGGCTGATTAATTAGTAAATATAAATCAATATTGGGATGTGTAAAATAATAGATCAGTCGTTAATGGTTTTATTAAACTATGCAAGAATGGTAATTGAATATGTGACAATCATATAAATAGAATGGTGAATATATGATAATGGGTAATAATCGGCATATAATAACTTTAACACTCGTTAATTACAGCGCAAATAATATGACCCTGTCATTAATATAATTAACCTTATATCAAAGGATTTAGACACAAAATCTTCAGCACGACCATCCGCTAAGGGAGATCGGCACACAATCTTCAATTATATAATATGATTTGCAATTAATGGTTGTATTGTTCTTAAATGAATAGATGATGATTTTATAATGGATTATTATCGTTAAATAATTATTCTTTATTTGTATTGCAATGATGGTATAATACGGGAGAGATGGCAGCAGCCATCCTCCCTCGATGATATCACAAGGCTAACTCCTCATTTTAAGTGGCATTTGCTCCATGTAGGATCCTCAGCCAATAATATTTGAATGATCTGGCATCTCCCTCCCGACTAAATGCGGGGAGATGCTTTAGTTATTTCGCTGGCGCTTCGCTTGGCATTGTTACAAGGGAAGGTTTATAAGAATCGATCACCAATCTTTGTTAAGAGATGTACATGGGTGGGGCTGCAAATTTGCCTCGTACATAGGTGTACACTCTCTATGACATACATGCAAATGTTTACATACCTTCCCTACACATGTAAATTTCCGCCTTATATATATATATATATATATATATATATATAATATAGATATATATCATCGTTCATATATATATATATATATATATATAATATATATATTTATATATATATATAAATATAATATATATATATTATATATTATATACTAATATTATATAATATATATATATAGTATTTATCTAGATTTGAATCAGCGTTCGTTCCGTATATGTGTCAAAGGGCAACCATAGTTCCAGGAAGCCTTTCACACTAAGCTACTGGCTCTTTCCTTTCATGTGTGCCTGAATGAACGATGATTTAGTATTTGTGTGTTATTTTAAGATATGTGCTTGCTGTAAAGTTTTGAATTATTAAATTGTAATTATATTAAAATGTTATTTGATGTATAAAATTAATACATTCGGTGACGAAATAATATTAGTCGTTTATTGCAATATCACAAGATACGTTATTAGAAGAAAATAAATGTATTCGCTACAAAAATTACGTTAAGATCCAAAAATTTAACTATATTTAAATCTTGTTTATCTTTGAAGGAGTGCAAAGATATATATATGTAACGTATATATATATAATATATATACTATATATATATATATATATATATATACCTATATATATTAATATATATATATAATATATATATATATATATATATATATTATTAATATATAAATTAATATAATTCTTTCAATTACGAAATCGTTTCTTTTTTAAACTTTCTTGTAATACTTAAACAAATTATCTAGGTTAGGTTTACGTGTTCGGCAACCACAATTAAATCTAGGTTAGGTTTCCGTTTTGGGCAACGACGAAAATCTAGGTTAGGTCTCCGTTTTGGGCAACGACGCATAAATCTAAGGTTAGGTCTACTATACGGCTTATAATCTAGGTGAGGATGAAGTGTGGTTAGCGTAGACACAGATTTAAAATATAATTATATATATATATAATATATATATATATATATCATATATATATTATTATATATAGTTATATTTATATAATAATATATTATATATATATATATATATATTATTATATTATAAAGGTCGCGTCTTTCGTTCGTACATTTTGTCTAACCAAGCTGACAGGCTTGAGTGGCATCGCTAACCACAGCCATGTTACTCAACAAAGCCAGTCGGCTTGGGTAGACACATGTGACGAACGACACTGATTTCAAATCCCAAATTTTCCCATATATATATATATTATATAATATATATATAATAATATATATATAATAATATATATTATTATTATATAATAATATATATATATATATATATAGTTATGAATTTGTGTACCTAACCACACTAATCCTAACTAGACTTAAAAGCCGTTACAGTAGGACCTATCCCTAGATGGATCGTGGTGCCCTAGAATTAAAAGCCGTACACTAGGACCTAATCCAGATGGACGTGGTGCCCTAAATTTAAAAGCCCAAATACTAGGGACCTACCTAGATGGATCGTTGGTCTTGCACAAAACGCAGACCTAACCTAGATGGGATTGGATTGGCCAACAAGTAGAGCTAACGTAGATAGTTTGTTTTTAATTAAAAAATACTAATATGTCACTTTAATAAATAATTAAATAAATAAAAGAAAAATAAAAAAAACGTAAATTCTTCATAAATATATATATTATATATATATATATATATATATATATATATATTATATAGAATAATATATATATATATATTACATATATATATAGTATATATATATATATATATATATATATATATATATATATATATAGCGTTTAAATATATATTTATGTGTGTGGGGTGTGTATGTGTGTGATAGGTTGTATATATATATATATATTATATATTATTAATATATATATATATATATATATATATATATTATATATATAATATAATAATATATATATATATAAATATATATATTTATATATATATATAGTATACTATATATATGTGTGTGTGTGTGTGTGTGTGTGTGTGTGTGTGTGTGTGTGTGTGTGTGTGTGTGTGTGTGTGTGTTTAACGCTTACTTCATATATTTTGGAATTTTCGAACAGCTTCAAAAAATTGTTGAAATCGTTCGTGCCTTGGAATATTTGTGAAAAAAAAAACTGATATTTTGCCACATACCAGACTAAATGGTCCTTCTTCATTAATAGCCAACACTGACATTTCTACAGAAACCAGAATTTAACACTAAATCATTCAATACTTATGTGAGAAAACTAAATTCATGACCTGACCTCTCAAAGATGAATTGAAACTAAAATTATATTCGCTGCGCTAAGCGATTAATCTTTCACGTGGTTATATATATTATATTATATACTATATATATAGATATATAATATATTTTGTATATAAATAAATATATTAATATATATATATATATATATATATATATATATATATATATATATATATATATATATATATATATATATATATATAAAAAAAAAAAAAAAAAAACCATCCATCTGTCAACATACCTACGTCACTCAAAAGCCTATAAAGTGACTCATATAAGCGCCTACATACTGACTCTGTTTGTCGCTACAAATAAACGAACAAACATAGATCAAAATCTGGATAAATACCATATATAGTTTAAATCTATATATATATATAAATACTGTGTAATATATATATATATATATATATATATATATATATATATATATATATATAAATATATTTTATATATATATATATATATATTAATATAATAATATATATATATATAATATATATATATTATATAGATATATATTATATCAGGCGCGGTTTTACGGGGAAGCACAGGAGGCCGGGCCCCTTCTAAAAATAAAAAACAAACTAATGTAATAAAATAATTCAAGTTTCGATTTATAACTTTAAAAAAATGTTTAAAATGTTATACAAGAACGCTAATTTTTACTTTAAGATCTTTAATCTTGTTTGCGAAACGTTATTTTTCATAAGGATCATTGACTGGAGAAATTTGCCTTCAAGAAAGCATAATTATAATTGCTTTTCAAAACACTGGTTGTCATGGCAACCGTAAAAGAATGTTATTACTTATTTTTGTCTTTTTTATGTAGGGATTTTTCCACTACAATAAGCACTTACCTCTATCTGGAATACTAATACGTCAAAAATACTCCCAAATTTGGCCAATCTCTACTACATAAGTAGATGTATGTACCCCTTTATGTCAATATAAATATGTTGAAAACAAAATAAAGATAAATACTATATTTTAAAATAAATAAAATTTAAATAAAAAAAAAAATACAATATTTAATATTTTATATATTATTTATAATAAATAATATATATAATTTTAATATATAATTATATTATTATATATTATTAATAATATATAATATATATATATATATATTATATATTAATATATATATTATATATTAAATATATATATATATATTAAATATATATATTACTATATTAATATATTAATATATTAATATTTAATATATATTATATAATATATATATATATATTTAATATATGATATATTATATATATTATATATATCAAATAATAATTTAATATTTTTATGTAGTTCTCAACTTCCACCTTCACTGCACTCGAACAACAAATTAAAGTAAAAAACCACTAAATATAACAAAGAGGGTAAAAAAGAAAAAAGAAAAATTAGCACTTTAATTGTGAGATATTAAAAGAGAGGGGGGGGGGAAA
>JABUQX010121770.1:7500-10000 GCA_015478945.1 Trachelipus rathkii | reverse complement strand
GGCAATTCGTTTGTGTCTGTAAGACACGATTTAGTAAATATAGTTACAAAAAAAAAAAAAAAATAATATAAGAAAAATAAAAAGCAAACATAAAAAATAGCTGTATCGTTCGCAAAATTTTGGAAAGTTAGGTGGAAAAGGAGAGTCTCCATGGTCAGAATTCTGTACTGGGTTCGAAATTTATCGTTGGTGTAAAGCAAGGCTGGGAATCGCATATAAGAAAATCTAAATATTTGAACATGGTTTCGACTCTCTTTCCTATTCCGATTTCATCTTCTTTGACACTTTCCTCAACTATTTTCAGTTGGCAATGCAATTTCTACTTATTTTCAAAAGTAAAGCAGAAATAAATGATAAATGTAATTAAGGTGCGAAGATTTAATACAACCATAACAAATTTTAAATTGCATCCAGATTGTCACAAATGTTTTTTTAATCCCTCTACTTTTAGAGCAAATTCTTATTATTTTCTAATACATAAGGAGTTTGAAACGAGCTTAAAGTTGAAGCTTAAAAATCTAAAAACTACATCGCTATTATATTTTTTGCTGCTTACATTGTAATATATATTTATATATATATATATATATATATATATATATATATATTATATTATATTATATATATGATAATAATGGATATACATATATAAAATTATAGATATCTATATGTATATTTTATATTTTATATCTATATTATTATATATTGGCCTTCTCTCTGATTTTTTCCGGTCGTTTTAAAGCATCTAAAGCAGCTGGTTGTAGACGGTCACCGTTCAGTCCATTAAGTCTATTAATAGTAGTTTTTCCTCAGGGTTTTGTCCTACCTCCGAACAGTTTTACGACTTTATTAATGACTTTCTCTCTGTCCCTTCGTCTCCTATCTACTCCATGCCGATGAATTCATCCTCATTACTCCCAATTTGGAATTTGACCCATTCAACGCAATTAACGGATGTCAAAATGGTGGCCTTAGAGCTGCTGACCTTTTATCTTCCTTGTATATGTAATTGGTGTAATGAAAACATGGTAGTTTTCAATGCCTCAAAAACATAGTTTCTTCCTCTATCTACTTGACATAATCTTCCTCACACAACTATCATATCTTTTTCGGAAACACACATCTCAAGCATTCCGTTTTTCTTAAAATTCTTGGCCTTTTTTATTCTCGTGATCTTAATTATAAGGATCACAATACTTCTCTTTCTAAACAAGCTTCAAAGAGGTTGGGTGTCCTGAGGCGCCTTCGGAGTTTCTCATCATCCCAGTTTCTTGCTCTGTATATGGGCGGTGTTCGCCCTTGTATGGAGTATGCGTTGCATATCTGGAGTGGTTTTTTGATAAGACCCAGTCTAAGGTTTTCGACTTATTAACTCACTTACTCTCACAAATACTCTCCAATCTCTCTCTAGCCGTGGAACTGCTGCATTCACTTTCTTTATCTTCTCTTTACACTATTGCTATTTCAATGGACAACTGCTCCTCCTTTGGGGAGAGCTCTGACTCCTCTTTCCCACAGTCTCATTCTCTCCCTTTCTAACTCTATGACCCAAAACTTAACCACTATGCTCAATCTTTCATCATGTACTCCACTGGTAAAGTCAGGAACACACTTTCATCATCTATTTTCCAACTATTGACTTGCACATTTTCAATCTCATCTCCGTATATCGGGGCATATCGGCCTTTGATTTGACCTTGGATTCTAGTTCTCCCCAACTCCGGTGGAATTTGTAGACTTCCGGCCTTGCCCACAGGAGGATAAATATTATATATATATATATATATATATATATATATATATTATATATATATATATATATATATAATATATATATTATATATATATATATATATGATATATATATTATAATATATATATATATATATATATATATATATATATATAATAATCCAAAATTTGAAAAAAATACAAGATAAACAAATAACTATAATAGGATTAATAAAATATTCTCTAAATATCGATTCAAAAGGGGATCCGATTAATTAAATGTATTATTATTAAATTATAGTTTGATACTTTTCAATTTGATTCGATTATTATCATGCCAGTCGCTCTACTTGTGACATTATAGTCTACAGTTTAAAGTGAAAACTTAAACAAAAAGAAATAATAATCTGACGAATCGGAGTTGGTTAACAAATCCAAACTTTGCTTTCTCCGATTACAGTTCGATTTCAGAAGATTTTCAAACCCGATTCCAATTGTCGTTCGTCATAGTTTACCTATTCCGTGATTTTGGACTCCCCGTTTCCAGTCTATACGTAATATATAGTGATAGTAATTAGTAAGTGAGTGCAAAGTGGAAGGATAGGAACATTTCTAAGGTTGGAAGCATTGGACATCTATGACATACATGAAGGAAATTCCACTTGTGTACTGTTCATGTTATCATGTATTTATTCAGAACAAAGAGGAGGAAACACTGCTTTTGTCTGGGTCTGTCTGTCTGTCTACCTGTGAGTGTGTGTCCTCTCTC
>JABUQX010121770.1:2500-5000 GCA_015478945.1 Trachelipus rathkii | reverse complement strand
TGGGTATATGTTGCATTTTCTTTGATGTCTTCAAGTTTAGTTTTAACCAAAGGACTTACGAGATTTGTTCCTGACAGCGACGAATTATATATATAAATTAATTTAACCTCTGCACTTTATATTATTAACGGATATAATGCTTAAAATTTTTTAGTGTCTAATAAATTTCGGGGGGGGGCCATGGCCCCCCTGGCCCCCCCCCTAAATACGCCACTATGTATATATATAATAATATATACTATATATATAATAATATAATATTATACTATATATATATAATTATATAAATATCTGTATATATATATATATTATATATATATATATATATATATAAGTATATATTATATAATAAATATACATTATATATATATTTATTCAACATATCATATATAATACATATATATATATATATATATATATATATATATATATATATATATATATAGAGAGAGAGAGAGAGAGAGAGAGAGGAGAGAGAGAGAGAGAGAGAGAGAGAGAGAGAGAGAAAGGATTGTGAAATCTTGCAGCCTGTTCTGCTATGAAAACTTCCCTCATTGTTACTTTTTTTTTTTCACGTAAAATAAACAAAGAGACCTAATGTTGCTAAGGTTCATAATAAACAATCTTATTACGAGTATAGGAATAACCATCGAAGGATTAGCTCTCTAACTCTGCTTTTTGTATACATTTTACGGATGTTTTTTTTTTTATTCCTATACCTTTTGGGAGCAAATCTTTTTGTTTTCGAAAAAGGAAATACGAAAATTAAAAAAAATAATAGGAATTGAAAAAAGCTTTTGATTCTTGAAGTCGCGGAGTTAATGGCTGCTCTTTTGATCTAACAGTAAATTTGGCAACCATTTACCCCCTCCCCCCAAAAAATAATAATAATAATAATAAAAATAAAGAAAGAAATATAAAAAGGCCAATAACATAAACAAGTGCGTTGCACTTAGTAAGCTTAGATTTACGTGTACATGACTGATCATTGTGCGCCTAAATTCTTGCTATAAATATATAGGTGAACATGACTGAATATTGTGCATCAAAATTATTACAAAATATATAGGTACACATGACTGAATATTGCGTACCTAAATTTTTTTACTAAATATGTAAGTGCACATGACTGAATGTTGTGCACCTAAATTCTTACAAAGTATTTTGGTGTACGTGACCGAATATTGTGCACCTAAAATAATTCTTACTAAAATTATAGGTGGTGCAAATAATGGTGGTCACCTAAATTTTTTAACAGGCACTTAGGTGCACATGATTGAATATCTTCCACCAAAATTCTTACTAAATATTTAGGAACAGATGACTGAAGATTGTGCAACTAAAATCTTCCAAAGTTTGTAAGTGTACATGATTTAAGTGTACATGACTGAGTATTACGTTCTTGGTGCATATGAGTGACTGTATAATAGTGGTGTATCTCATTCCTTGTATACTCGTAGTTTAAATATATTTTAGAGTTCGGAATTTTTACTGTATATATTCCGCGTTAATTTCTTATAAACAATATGATTTATTTACCCGTAAAAGGTAACGAGAGCAGAGTAGGCAAATAATAATAATAATAATAATAATAATAATAATAATAATAATAATAATAATAATAATAATAATAATAATAATAATAATAATAATAATAATAATAATAATAATAATAATAAAAATAATAATAATAATAATAATAATAATGAACGGCTATTTGAGTTGCCAATATGATTCATTAATTAGTTTTCAATACTCTCTCTCTCTCTCTCTCTCTCTCTCTCTCTCTCTCTCTCTCTCTCTCTCTCTCTCTCTTCTCTCTCTCTCTCTCTCCGCTAACGAGATTCCTTACTAAGCGCCACTTTATTTAATGCCATTGTTATTCTAAACATACTGAATTAATATTATGCGGATATTATTAAATTAATTTTTTGTTTTACTGTTATTACCTAAAAAAAATATATATGAATAAATAAAAAATAGGCGGAAGGAAAAGGTCAAAAATGCGAAAAGATTTTCCTATATTTTTTTTAGGTCATAAAAAAAATTGGTCATTATTCTTCCTTTGTGATTTATTATTATTATTATTATTATTATTATTATTATTATTATTATTATTATTATTATTATTATTATTATTATTATTATTATTATTATTATTATTATTATTATTATTATTATTAAATATATTTTTTAATTGTGATGAATTTTATAGATGTTATTATTGTAATAATAATAATAATAATAATAATAATAATAATAATAATAATAATAATAATAATAATAATAATAATAATAATAATAATAATAATAATAATAATAATAATAATAAGAATATAATAATAATAATAATTATTATTATTATTATTTTATTTATTATTATTATTATTATTATTATTTTATTATTATTATTTTATTATTATTATATTATTATTAATTATTATTATTATTATTAATTATTATGTTTCTCATAATTAATGTTAATTATTATTTAAGTTAA
>JABUQX010121769.1:20000-40376 GCA_015478945.1 Trachelipus rathkii | reverse complement strand
ATTAGCTAAAGTCAGCAGCGAGAGAGATAATGCTGTTGAACCAAAAATATGCTGGAAAATGGTTTATTGTTGCGGGTGGTATTATATTTACATCTTTCAAAGGGTGTTGGATCTTTAGGAGAAATATATAGAACTTGCTCAATTTATACAGAATCCTCTGTCCCAGATTAGGTGAATTAAATATGTTTAAAATAAGCGTATGTTTTATGTATTTATTTAATGCTTTCAATGAAATTATATGTTATAAAAAAAATTGAAAACTTTTTTACTTACCCCCCCAATGTAACTTTAATTGTTAAGATGTGAGTGATGACGTTTATTCGCGCGGCTGTGTTGTTAGTTGTTATGTTCATTGTTTAACTTACCGTGTTGTAAAAACTTTGTTTTGTTACTGTTATCCTATAGATCAAGAGGTCATATAGATCATGAGGGTTGGGATGGTGGGTGAGTGGTTTTGATTTACTGATTTACTGTTTTACTGCTTTAGTGTATGTAAAAATGTAAATTTTTTACGTTATAAACATAAAAAAGAATAAAATTTTTAGTAAAAACAAAAAGTTTTAAAGAAATAAAATAAAAAAAAATAATTTTTAAAAACAAAAAAGGTTTAAAGAAATAAAAATTAAAAATAAATAAAAGTTTTTTAAAAAACAAAAGTTTTAAAGAAATGAAATTAAAAATAAATAAAAGTTTTTTAAAAACAAAAAGTTTTAAAAAAATGAAATTAAAAATAAATAAGTTAAAAAAAAAAAAAAAGTTTTAAAAAAATTAAAAATAAAAAAAATAATATTTTTTTCTAAAAGGATAAAAAAAAAATAAAAAAAAATTAAAAAATAAAATAAATAAATAAAAAAAACAAACAGCGCGATACTGATTTGTTAAATGAATATTTACCACATCAGCTTCGTACCTGTTCGTTCTGTATGCATTGCTAGTTACTTTACTGTTGTTAAGTATGGAACTTTGTTATTGTTAGCTGTTTATTCGAGCGTGGTATGTTAAGTTTTGTCATTGTGCGTTATATTCTTAGTTCAGGTATGATATGTTAGCTTTATAAATGTGAAAACTTTGTACGTCAGCATTATAATTCGTTGGCCAGTATGATAATTAGTTTAGTATGGTAAATTATTTTGTTAATTTACTATGTAATGTAAATAAAAAGTGGTTGTTAGAGATATGTTTGAAAAAAAGTGTGAAATAGGTATGCTCTGTATGCAATGTTAGTACTTACGGTTGTTAAGATGAAAACTTTGTTAATGTTAACTGTTTTATTCATGTTTAAGATGTGTTTGGTTGTGGGTGCTACATATATTCTTAGTTCAGTATATGTTAGCTTTATTGCATGTGAAAACAATGTAGTACTTTTCCCCTCTCCACCCCCGAGTTCCATCCTGTTGTTAAGTATGGTACTTTGCTAATGTTGACTGTTTATTCTGTTTAAGGTATGTTATGTTTGATGTTAATGCATTATATATCTTACATCTGGTTAGTTAGGTTAGCTATTATTGATGTGAAAACTTCTGTACGTTCAACATATATTCGATGGTTAGTATAAATAGGATACTTATTTTTATGCATGTTTATCAAAAAATTGATACTCAAAAAATGGACTTGAATTCAATTAGATTCAATGGATCAATAGATCAATAGATCAATACATCATTAGTAGTTCAGGGTTAGACTGGGAGGGGAAGGATGCAGCGTTAGTAGTAACAGGTCCATTCCGGACGAAAATGACCGCGACCTTTTTTGACCTTTTTTTGACCGCGACCTTTTTGGGCCTTGACCTTTTTGGGCATCCTGAATTTTTTACCTTAACTTTTTTTGGGCCTTGACCTTTTTGGGCAACCCAAATTTTTTGAGAACCCGGATTTTTTGAAACCCGATTTTTGAGAACCCGTGATTTTTTGAGAACCCGGATTTTTTGAGAACCCGGAAATTTTTTGAGAACCCAAATTTTTTGAGAACCCAAATTTTTTGAGAACCCTAATTTTTTGAGAACCCTAATTTTTTGAGAACCCTAATTTTTTGAGAACCCGGATTTTTTGAGAACCCGGATTTTTTGAGAACCCGGATTTTTTGAGAACCCGAATTTTTTGAGAACCCAAATTTTTTGAGAACCCAAATTTTTTGAGAACCCAAATTTTTTTGAGAACCCAAATTTTTGAGAACCCTAATTTTTTGAGAACCCTAATTTTTTGGCAACCCTAATTTTTTCGGCAACCCTAATTTTTGCAACCCTTCGAAGAAGGGTTGCGCCAAACGGTTGCGTCAGCAACCGTTGTACATGTCCCACCCTAATTTTCTCGGCCAAACCTTTGGTCATCCATGGGTCAATTTTGGCCCACCCTAATTTTTGGCCACCCTTTAGGGGCTTAGCCCTATTTTTTGATATTTCGGTAACATCTACACACGCGGGCGCGCGCACACACACACACACACACACACACACACACACCTAGCCTACACCTAGCCTCCATATAGCCTACACCCAGCCTCCACATAGCCTACACCCCAGCCTACAACCCAGCCTACACCATAGCCTACACCCAGCTACACATAGCCTCACCCAGCGTCACCTACCTTCACCTACCTACACCTACACCTTAGCCTTCGCACCCGATCCTTCACCAGCCTACACCTACACCTAATTCCACCCAGGGCCTGTACCTAGCCTACACCTACACCTAGCCTCCACCCAGCCTTCCCTAGCCTTACACCTACACCTACACCTAGCCTCCACCAGCCTTCACCTACACCTACACCTAGACTCCACCCAACCTTCACTTAGCCTACACGTGCCCCTACAACTTTGATGCCCCAACTTTGATGCCCCAACTTTGATGCCCCAACTTTAATGGTTCCCAATCACCGCAAGGAGTATCTAGTGATGTTCTATAAGTGTTCTATGAGTATTCTATGAGGCCAGAGTGAGTGCCCAGGTGATGCCAAGGAGTGCCAATGAGTGCCAATGAGTGCCAAGTGAATGCAATGAGTGCAACCCCCAAAAAAAAAAGGTGAGTGCCACATATGCCAAGTGAGTGCCCACAGTGAGGCCAACTGATGCCACTTTTTTCAAGCCTTCTCTAGCCTCCCCTGAGCCTATAGAATAGCCCTAATATTGGGGTCTACCCCTAGGTTATAAGTTTAGGAGGAATCGAATGGTGTATATACAAGTTGCAGAATGCTTCCTACTATAGTTAGTATTTTCTTCTAACACGTTATAGGCTGTGGCAAATATATTATGATATCTAAAGAGCTACACATTTGAGACAGTGACCGCAAACGTTTCAGAGTCCGCGTCCGCAAGTCAGCCCCTCCGCGAAACCGCCGCCGCGTGCGCCCGCAGGCGCAATATTACCGCCGCCGCGTGCGCCCGCAGGCGCATATTTCCGCGTAACCGCCGCCGCGTGCGTCCGCAGACGCAAAATTCCCGCGCGAACGAAAAATATGATATCAATGTAAACTATTCAAAGAATTTCTTTTCAAATATACTATGAGTCATTCATTTTTACTACAATTGTACGAAATTTTATTAAAAACATATACTTTACATATCTTAAAGCAGTAAATCAGTAAATCAATAGAGGTGTTATTACCTAACACCTAAGGGATTAGTATGCTTTTGTTTTACTGCTTTACTGCTTTAACTTTCTGCTTTACTGCTTTAACTTTCTGCTTTACTGCTTTAACTTTCTGCTTTACTGCTTTAACTTTCTGCTTTACTGTTTTAACTTTCTGCTTTACTGCTTTAACTTTCTGCTTTACTGTTTTAACTCATATTTATTAACATTATGTTTTCTTTTATATTTTTTATTTTTGTTTTAATACTTTTTATTTATTATTTCTATTTTTATTTTTGTTTTAATACTTTTTTATTTTTAATGTAAGAATAAAAACACACAGAGTTTCTGTTATATAAACATTTTATTTTAATAAAATTGTACGAAATTTTATTAAAACCTTTTTATATATACGAGTTTTAAGGGAAGTAAAATCGCGTTTTTTTCATTTTAAAGCATTTATTACATAATCAGAAACTATAAAATCATTGACATACAAATTTTTAGCATCAAATATATTTACAATTTTATTAAAACATACCATTATTTAAAAACATATAATGAAATAAATACAATAGGCTCCACATAAATTGGAATATAAGGGTTGACAGGTAAACATAGTTTTACCAGCTACATGATTATATTTTAAAAATAAGGTAATATAAGATTATTCAATATAAATTGTAAGTTCAAAGAATCAATTATGTGAAAACAGTATCGTTTTTTCTCTATAAACGGAATCCAATGTCCTGTGAGGTGAATGTGACGAGGCAATGTATTGAATATGAAGCAGGTATCCTTCTCCAACTTTACAGAGTTTATTTCGTTAATAGCGAACACTCCTAAAAAGCGAGGTTCATTTTTAAACACCAATTTTATTTCTCTTCGATTCATCTTTAATAATTCAAAGTACGTTGCGTACATCGGTTTCATTTCAATGAGTTGAGGATGCTCAAGATAGACCACTACAGTGATGGTGATTGTAGACTCGATCCAAAAGAGAGACTTAGTCCTAAGGTCCCCTTTCGCAAAATGGTTTAAAATGATGAGGCGTTACAAGCTGAAAGGTCTGCAGTAAGATCATAGGCGTATTAAATTACGTATTCTTTGCGTATTCTCAAGATTTAAACCTGTCCGCGCTATTCATTACATGGTACAGTATTGGCTATTAAAGTCGTTAAAAAGGTCGAGTACAGAGAGATAGGTCTCCGTTGTATAACATTTCATAATCACGTCCGTTGAGGCAGTCCATCACATGTAAACTGATACCCTTAAGTCCGAAAGGTGTGAATTTATAAGGTGACTTTTTATAATTCCCGGAATAGGCTTCATGTTCCACAATTCCGTATTATTACTTTCTTGTGTAAATTTCCAGTTCACAATGTTAGGGATATTGATACTCGATTATCCTTGAGTGAAATTAAATATCTTGGTTTAAACTCTCTTAATAGGGTACTTTGCTGTAGTATTCAAGAATTTTCAATTTCCAAATGACGCTGTGGTGATAATTTCACTTTTCTGACATATAGAGATAAGCCTCCAGCCAAGTTTGAAAACAGGTTCTGGACCATACCGCTGTAGCAGAGGGCTTACTTTTTATTTTAGAGCAAATTTAGGATTTGCCTGAGAAAATGCTTCTAGTATCTACAGATGGTAGAATGAGTCTTTCTTGAGGAAGATATCGCCATTTAATCGACCGTAAAAATTCATAAGTTAGATGATTATGACTTTAGCTGCTTTATCTATATGTGCAGCTTCATCTTTGAAGCTATAAAAAACCACATGATTTGAGATGAGACTGTTTAGGATCTCGTCTGAATAATTAACAAATGTGCATATATAGCTTCTATAAAGGATAATTAGCCGGCTGATGCACCTAGTTGAAAGTTCCGTTGAAGTAGGACTTCAACCTGGTGATAACATGGTATACAGGACAAATGTTGATTCTGTATAGACTATATGTCACACCCGTAGGAAGATCGCTACCAGTCAGGTTTTGTCAATTTCGTTTTTACATATAAAAACACATTAGAGGTCTAGGGTATTATCAGAAGTACCTGAATAAACTCTAGAGGAACATCTGTATTGGTAATTGAATGCAGAGGATTAATACTGATAAAGTTGGACTCGCTAACGCTAATCTGTGTAGGGTTCATTGAGAAGAGATCCAATTCACTCTTACAACAATCAGGACTTGAAGGATGAAGGAAATGCATCTTGTATGTGCGAGCGCTGGCCGTATAATGAACATTTTCATGAAAAACCTTACTTATATACACACATCGTATAAAAGTTATCAGTTAGTAATTAAATAGCAAATACATCAATACATTTTTCTTTAGAGTTTTTTCCGCTTAGCTTTTTTCTTTAGCATTTATGACAATCTTCTTGATCCCTCGACCTTGTCCTGACATTTTACGTCTTATTTTACGCTTAACATCATCCAACATCTCATCTGAAACATCGGCTATACGTCTTTTTAATGCTGTACGAGGATTATTTCCTGCAGCAATATCTTGAATAGTATGCAAACCTGTTCTTATAGCTTTTTTACCTATATATTCCCCACCTCTCCTGAGTAGAGGCCTTGCACTTCTCCATAGCTTGGCAAAAAATCCACCAAGGCCATACCCCCTCTGCATTTTTGTTCCCCTGAATACCCTTTCTTCGTCCATTATTACAGGAGTATCTTTCTTATACTATCTTTACACTGTGAGAGTATGTTAAGGAATGAAAAATATATCTGACTACACCTCTTATATATTCCATTACTGCAATTACTGCATCTGCTTCTTTCTAATATGAACTTTGCATAACAATGCGCCGTATGTAAAGGGAAAAGGATTTCCTTCTACATCTTTTATATGCACGCGTACAGAGTCGAAATTTGATCTATTCAGAGGTAGATAATGAACATTAGGAAATGTTATAACTTTACTCTCTTTGGGAAAATATACTACTATTAATAAAGGAGCTTTAGTATTACCTACATATTGATGACCAATTATATTTGTATATACATAAGCCATACCTGGGTTGAGCATCTCGGAATGGGGTACATGTATAATGCAGTACTCGGTCTGCGTCGTCTTTTTGTTCATCAAGTCAAGGGTTTATTCTCCACAGATAGTATAACTCTCTTCAACATAGTAGGGATATCATGAAGTATATCCAGCTCAGCATCACGTTTACGAATATGTTTACGCTGCCATGGTGAACGTCTGAGAAAAAACATATCACGGTCTCGCAGGTTTACACTTACATTTGATCTTAAAGATATTATTACTTTATCTTCATAGGTACGCATTTCAGTTTTGTATATCAGATCCTTACACATAATACTCATATCAAAGAGAACGTTTAAATGACTGAAAATAGCAGGCACTGACTTAAAATATGACCTTCGCAAAGTAAATTCTTCAAAGAAGTATTCTTTTGTGCCAATCCTAGACCTAGGCAGATCACGAGTATCTTTCACTTGTAATATAGTTTCAACACATTCTACACTTCTGTACACCAACATCCAGAATAGATTGTGAGGTAAATTTTCTATGTCCGTATTTAATATCATTTCACATAATCCTACTTCGTATGCCTCTCTTTCAAGTTGTATAGGATTCATTAACACAGTTGTAAAATCCGAGAGTTTATTATCAGGATGTAAATCCAAGGAAGCTGAAGACGGCAGAGTTAAATAAAAGTGATCTACACTCTCCATGATTATAATGACAACTGATTAATGATTCTTAACTTCACTTGCTTTTATATAAGTATTAAACTTAGCAGGATATCCCCTCCATTTCACCAGATACTGCTTATTTTTACCTTTTCCTCTCTTTCAAGTTGTATAGGATTCATTAACACAGTTGTAAATTCCTGAGTTACAGGATTGAACCTTACTTTTTGTATTTCTTGTTTATAAAATCCGCCTTTTATCTTTTCACCATTTAAATCTTTCAGATAATATAGCTTTAAACTATCACGACGAAGTGGACGGATATTGTGAACTTTAAAAACTTCCGTAGTCCAACCGGATTCATATCCTTTTCTAAACCTTTCTTCTGTTCGAGAAACTCTTACATAATCGTTTACCTTTATTCCCGAATTATCTTTTATTTTGTTTTCTTTTTCACCCATATGCACTATAAGCCCTCTAGTTTTTGACATTTCTAAAGGTGTTGTCTTTATAGTTCTATGGTAAGATCTGTTATAAGAATAAGCTAGATCGTCCAGTATATCAATATATTTAAAAGTATTCATTTTAGTAAAGTACCTATGCATGCGTTCTTTAATAGTACGTTGGACTCTTTCAACTATGGACGCTTTGTTTACGAAAAATGTATTGTAATAGCTTATACCATATTCCCAAGTCAGCTCCTGAAACTCTCGACCCTTGAATTCCATTCCTGAATCTGTCCAGAATGATTTAGGTGTTCTCCTCTCATCCTCTATAATTTCAAGTACTGCAGTGGCAACTGTAGCTGATCTTTTATCTTTTATCGGCCTCAACCACAAGTATCTAGAGTATACGTCAATTGTAAAAAGTATATATTGAAAACCTTCATTATAAGAGCTGTATTTAATCATTTCCGATAAATCTAACTGCCATATGCTATCGAGCTGCGGAGATATGGTTTTCCGTGTAGGAAATTTTTTTCTTACAGGTTTATGAAGAGTAAATGCCTCTTCACCCTCCAAATATGCTTTTAACTCTTTTTTCTCAATATTAGGATACCTTAAAGCAAACCTAGTGAAGCCCCCAAAACTATTTGGCTCCCTCAGATTGAAGTAATACTTATCAACTACCTCCTTCGCCTCCATGTTGTCTACTGACACACGTGTAAGCGGCTTATATATATATATAAATAATAAAATATATATATATATTATATAATATATATATATATATATATATATATATATATATTATATATATATATATATTATATATATATATATATATATATATATATATATATATATATATATAAATAATAAAAATGTGATATTAGGTCACAAGGGATAAAGAAAGAGAAAAAGATTTAAAATAACATTTATTTATACACAAACATTACAACTAAATAAATATGTGATAATACATAATTACGATTTAATCCAACTATGCCTATTATAAGGTGTTTTTCTTGTTCGTCCTCTGGTAACACGTTTAAATTTATCTGATGCGTAAGAAGTGCCTGATGGACTTGAATCAGGTCTTGGCGTAACGGGAATATTATCTAAGTCTGCTAATCGCGTTGTATATAAAAGATCGTGGAAAATTTATAGTCTGAAGTTCTTGTTGATATCATTCCATCCTTTACAGGCCTTTTTTCAGTTACGTGAGAGATCAGCTATCAAATTCACAATATTTGATCCTTTAACTAATTTCATCATCAATTACGATCTGCCCTGCGTCATTCAAAGTTAATTGTCTTTTAAAATATTATATAAAGCTATTCTTTGATTTTACGCACTCTAATAGAAGCTCTCCTCTAGGAATTATTTTTAAATTTATCTCGATTTTTCACTTTCAATTTTACTCATTAGGAAGATCTACATTATCGGCTAGCGGAATACGTAGGGATGGATGTAGGTGCATGTCTAAATCTACATTTTTGTATTTTTGTGACATCTTGGTATAAGAGACGTTTCTCATGGATGTTAATGTCTGAATTTAATATTCTGTACACTTCTTTCTCGTATTTGGTTATCTGTTCAACTTTAGGATCATATAAGCTATGAGGTAGAGGCTGCTGAAAAGCTAATGAATCGTTCACAATATAAGGATTCTGTTGGTGCAGCTGTTGTTGCTGATGTGAAAGAGGTTGTAATGTCAATGCATTGGGCTGTAATATCTGCGTATATGGGGGTAGTGAATGATGAAACTGTGATTGTGGATTTTGCACAGTGTGCGGCAATAACTGGCCATATTGAGGTTGTGAATGATGAATCTGAGGAACTGAATTCTGTACAGATGCTGTATTATTATACTTCATTTTTCTCATACTCATTATATGGAAGTACAGCAACCTTCTTCAATTATGGGGACAACCACTTAGATATCAGTGGAGCTTAACGGAGAAGAGTAATGGTAGGAATACCCCTCCTCCTCTCTGTAGTAACTTCTTTTTTTTATTTTTCAGATTTTTTTATGTTGAGGGAGAGTTTTTTAATGATGTTTCTAAAGCGGCGAGCTTTACCTTCTGAGGGTTGTTTAAAGGAACATTGCCTTTTTATAAGATTTAAACAGACTTCACCCATAACACACGGGATGAATCTCATCCTCCACTAATTAGTTGACGTTTTTTCAAAGGATTCAGCTTTTTAAATTTTTTTAAAGAGGTAAATACTTTGCAACTAGAGCACTCATTATCAGGTATGTATACAGTTTCTATCTCAAGGAAGAATGTTGGTACGGAGCAACACTCTGTACTGCGTGTTTTTGGGTGAAGTTCACACATCAAATAACCGTGAGGGATGAAGTAACCTCTTTATATACTTTAAGAACTCTTTTCCTTTGAAGGGGAAACATTTGAGTTGCCAATACATTGATTTGACTCATGTCTCTTCTCTGGCCCAAACAACAGTAAATACTGGGTGTTTAAAGAAACACTTCGCATATGCTTGCTTTTGCTGATAAAAAATATTCTGCGTTATGAAAAACACAGAGATATTTAAATGGTGAGAATAAACTGTGAACGCTTCTGCTATTAAATTCAATTTGTGCATTAAATCATCTAATAACAATAATTTTGTGTCCATGTATATTGTCCAGCGATCTAATATCGTATATGCCTTCATAAAATTGAATCACATCTTTATAATTCTTTAAATTTTTCCTGAAAAACATTATAACACCATATTATTTTTACAGGTTTGCTCAAAAATGTCCATTTCCTTTAAAATATTTAATAATAGAAAGGTTTTACCACATCCTGTAGGTCCAGCTACAAGACATGTAGCCGGACTTCGGAAAGTAAATTTCTCCACATCCATACTCGTTAAGTGAATAATGAATAATGAGATTAATTAAAGCTGTAAAGCAGTAAAGTACATGGTTTTAATAAAATTCGTACAATGTTATTTAAAATAAATGTTTATATAACCGAAAACTCTGTGTTGTTTTTATTACTTACATTAAAAAATAAAAAAAAGTATTAAAACAAAAATAAAATAAGATAATAATAAATAAAAAGTTATTAAAACCAAAAAAAAAAATATAAAAGAAACATAATGTTAATAAATATGAGTTAAAACAGTTAAACATATGAGTTAAAGCAGTAAAAGAGAAAGTTAAAAGCAGTAAAGCAGAAAGTTAAAGCAGTAAAGCAGAAAGTTAAAGCAGTAAAGCAGAAGGTTTAAAGCAGTAAAGCAGAAAGTTAAAGCAGTAAAGCAGGAAAACAAAAGCATACTAATCCCCTAGGTGTTGAGGGAATAACACCTCTATTGATTATACTGAATTTACTGCTTTAAGATATTTAAAGTATATTTTTTAATAAAAATTCGTACAATTGTAGTAAAATGAATGACTCATAGTATATTTGAAAAGAAATTCTTGAATAGTTACATTGGATATTCATATTTTTCGTTCACCGGGAATTTTGCGTCTGCGACGCACGCGGCGGCGGTTACGCGGGGATATGGCGCCTGCGGGCGCGCAACGCCGCCGGCAGGTAATATTTGCGCCTGCGGGCGCACGCGCGGGCGGGTACGCGTGGGGCTGAACTGCGGACGCGGACTCTGAAACGTTTGCGGTCACTGTCTCAAATGTGTAAGCTCTTTAGATAATATAATATTTTGGCGTGCTAGAAAAGGTTAGAAAATACTAACTCATAGTAGGAGGCATTCTAGCAACTTGTAATATACACCATTCGATTCCTCATACCCTTATAACCGTAGGGTAGACACCCATATTAGGGCTATCTAGGCTCAAGGGGAGGCTAGAAAAGCTTGAAAAAAGTGGCACTCAGTTGGCACGATGTGGCACTCACTTGGCACTATGTGGCACTCATTGGCACTCACTTGCACTCATTGGCACTCATTGGCACTCACTTGGAACTCACCTGGCACTCACCTGGCACATCATAGAACTACCTCATAGAACACTAAGTTAGAACATCACTAATACGTCCTGCGGTTGATTGGGAACCATTAAAGTTGGGGCATCAAAGTTGGGCATCAAAGTGGGGGCATCAAAGTTGTAGGGGCACGTGTAGGACTAAGTGAGAGGTTGGGTTGGAGTCTAGGTGTACGGTGTAGCTGAAGGCTTGGTGGAGCTAGGTGTAGGTGTAGTTGGTAGGCTAGGTGAAGGTGGGTGGGAGGCTAGGTGGTAGGGTGTAGCTAGGTACCAGGCTGGGTTGGAATCTAGGGGTAGGTGTAGGCTACGGTGAAGGATGGGTCGGAAAGGCTAGGTGTAGTGTTAGGCTAGGTGAAGGCTAGTGTGTGTGTGTGGTGTAGGTTATGTGTAGGCTGGGTGTAGGCTATGTTAGGCTGGGTGTAGGCTGGTGTAGGCTAAAATGTTGGGGAAGGGGGGGCTGGTATTGGTAGGCTATATGAGGCTGTGTAGGCTAGGTGTGTGGGTGTGTGTGTGTGTGTGCGCGCGCCCGCGTGTGTAGATGTTACCGAAATATCAAAAAATAGAGCTAAAAATTAGGGGTGCCAAAAAATTAGGGTGGGCCAAATTGACCCATGGTATGACCAAAGGTTTGGTCCGGGAAGAAAAATTAGTGGGGACTGTACAACGTTGCTGACGCAACGTTTGGCGCAACCTTCTTCGAAGGGGTGCAAAAATTAGGGTTGCCCAAAAAATTAGGGTTCCAAAAAATTAGGGTTCTCAAAAAATTAGGGTTCTCAAAAATTTGGGTTCTCAAAAAAATTTGGGTTTCTTTCAAAAAAATTTGGGTTCTCAAAAAATTTGGGTTCTCAAAAAATCCGGTTCTCAAAAAAAAATCCGGGTTCTCAAAAATCCGCGGTTCTCAAAAAATCCGGGTTTTCCAAAAGATTAGGGTTGCCAAAAAATTAGGGTCGCCAAAAAATAGGGTCTCCAAAATTTGGGTTCTCAAAAAATTTGGGTTCTCAAAAAATACGGGTTCTCAAAAAATCCGGGTTCTCAAAAAATCATGGTTCTCAAAAAATCCGGGTTTCAAAAATCCGGGTTCTCAAAAATTTGGGTTGCCCAAAAAGTCAAGGCCCCAAAAAAGTTAAGTAAAAAATTCAGGATGCCCAAAAAGGTCAAGGCCAAAAAAGGTCGCGCGTCAAAAAAAGCGTCAAAGGTCGCGATCATTTTCCTCCGGAAGACCTGTTACTACTGGCTTGGATTTACTGATTCACTGATTTACCGTTTTAGGGTATGTAAAAATACACATTTTTTTACGTTATAAACATGAAAAGCGTAAAATTCGAGTAAAAACAAAATGTTAAAGAAATGAAGACAAAAATAAATATAACTCGTGTTGTTATACAAATTATGACCTGAATCGCGTAGATTTATAGTGGCATAGGACAGAAGCGAGAGGTGGGTGCCGTGTTGAGGGTGGAATGGTGGTTTGATTTACTGATTTACAGCTTTTGGCAGTAAAAAACTCAAATTCTGTTAAGGTTATAACATAAAAGAATAAAATTTGTTAATTTTTTTTTTCTGCATCGAAGGATACATCATAAGAGATACATTATAAGAAGTTGTTTACAAGTTTCATCGTTCGTATTGCCAATATTCCAAAGTTTTAGTGCAAGCCCCATCACCTAGAAGAGCGCGGTGTCATTTGTACATCTTCTGTATAGTTGTACATTATAAAGCTGTATACCAAGTTTCATCGTTCTATGTCAATATTTCAAATTTGGGGGCCAGTACCCCATCTGGTAGAGGGCGCGGTGTCATTTTACATCTTCTGTATAGTTGTTACATATAAGAAGGCTGTATACCAAGTTTCATCGTTCTATGTCAATATTCCAAGTTTTTAGGGCACAGCCCCAATCACTAGAGGCGTTGTGTCAGTTTACAATCTTCTGTATAGTTTTACATTATAGAATGCTGTTATACCAAGTTTCACATTATATGTCAATATTCAAAGTTTTGGGCACAGCCCCATCACCTACGGACCGTATGTCATTTTAACCTCTTCGTGTATAGTTATTACATTATAAGAAGGCTGTATACCGAGTTTCATCGTTCTATGCCAATATTCAAAAAGTTTTGGGGCACCGCCCCATCACCTAGGTGGCGTGGTGTCATTTTACCTCTTCTGTATAGTTGTTACATTATAAGAAGGCTGTATACCAAGTTTCATCGTTCTTATGTCAATATCAAAGTTTTGGGCCACAGCCCCCATGCATCTAGGGGGCTTAGGTGTCATTTACCTCTTCTGTAGTAGTTGTTACATTATAAGAATGGTGTATGCAAAATTTTCATCCTTCTATGTCAATATTCAAAGTTGTTGGGGCACGGCCCCATCACTAGGGCTTAGTGTTATTTTACCTCTTCTGTATCGTTGTTACATTATAAGAAGGCTGTATACCAAGTTTCAACCTTCTACGACAGTATTCAAGTTTTGGGGGGCCAGTACCACCCTTTGGGGTCCCATGGTCATGTAACCTCGTCTACAACGAGGGTAACTTATATGAAGGGTATATACCGAGTTTCATCGTTCTATGTCAATTTCCAAAGTTTTGGCCAGCATTACTTTCCATGTTGTGCCCTCGGTCATTTCACTCGTCTACAGCCGAGGATACCTATAAGAAGAAACGTATATCAAATTTTTCATCGTTCTATTGCAATATCCAAAGTTTTGGGGCACATCCCCTACACCATGGGGTAGTGTATTTTACCTTTTGACAACGAGGTTGTACCTTATAAGAAGGCTGTATATCAGGTTTCATCGTTCTACGTCAATATTTCAGGTTTGGGGGTCAGCAGCCCCCAATGGTGTCCCCTCCGGTCATTTTACCTCGTTACACCAGATACATCCTAAGAGGCTGGTATACCAAGAGTTCGTGTCTATGTCAATATTTCAGGTTTGGGGCCGACCAAACCCCCACATGAGGTGCCCCGGCATTGTACCACCGTGGCACCTAAGATACATCCCTAGAAAGGCTGTATACCAAGTTTCATCCTTCTAACGTCTATATCCCAGGTAATAAAGGTGTTTGTTAATTATAAATAATAATAATAATAATAATAATAATAATAATAATAATAATAATAATAATAATAATAATAATAATAATAATAATAATAATAATAATAATAATAATAATAATAATAATAACAACAACAACAAAACCCCTGTCAGAGAGATGGTCCCTACAGATTCTTAACCGAAGCGGACCGGAGCCGGCGCGGAGGCGGGAATCGGAAGTCGGAGTCGGAATGCAGCGTCGGAGCGGAGCGACACGGTATCGAAGTCGGATTGGCGGAGTCGATGTAGGAGACGGAGTCAGAGGCGGAGTCGGAGTCGGAGTCGGAGTCGGAGTCGGAGTCGGAGTCGGAGTCGGAGTCGGAGTCGAAGTCTAGCGCAGTTGAGTCGGAGTAGTAGTTGGAGTCGGCAGTCAGTAGTAGTGTTGTAAAAAAACGATTCCTTACAGAAATCGTTTTCGACTCAAGAATCGATCCTTAATAATAATAAATAATTAATGAATAAAATAATAATATAATAATAATAATAATATAATAATAATAATAATAATAATAAAATAATAATAATAATAATAATAATAATAATAATAATAATAATAATAATAATAATAATAATAATAATAATAATAATAATAATAATAATAATAATCTTTACTTTCACGTTAAGCCTAACCGAGCTCGGAATTCAAAGCTGCAAAAGGGACGTAAACATTCACAATTTTACATCCCGCTCTCGGGGGCAGGCTACCCCTAGAATCGATGCCTAGCGACTTAGAAGAAACTCGGCGGTAACAGTCTAACCCACCATAAGAATATATTAACCAAGTTTCACAACGATACGTTAACTCCTTCATAGAAAAAAAACGATTTGACGCGGTGGCTACGCCTAACTACTGTTCTCTATATCGCTCTTACTTGCAGAAACCCTTGCATGGATATTATTCAACAGGCTAAGCGCACTTTTACTAAAAGAAAGTGTGCCAACCTCATTGGTTCTGCTACTGATAAAAATTTCTGGCCTCTTACCAAAAACATCTCTAGCAACTTTTGTAAATTTGCCTTTCCTCCTCTTATTCACTCTGATGGATCTGTAGATAACTCTCCTTCTGAAAAGGTCAATCTCTTCGGCCTCCTTTTTTCATCTGATTCCACCGTGGAATATTCTGGTATCCCTCTCCCTACCCTCCTTCTCCTCTAAGGGTGTTTCATGTCTCCACCTGTGATTACACATGACCAGGTGATGAGATCCTGAGATCTATGAACGTCAGGAAGGCTAGTGGTCCGGTGGCATTCCTCCCGTGATCTGAGGGAGTGTGCCAACTGAGCTGGGCATCCCTGTTCTTGTTCAACTCTACTCTTCTATGCCTTAATACTAATACTTTTCATCAATGCTGGAAGGGCAGTCGGAAGAAAATGTTGAAATTTCGACTTCAGACTCAGACTCCCGACTCAAAATTTTAAGCGTCCAACTCCGACACCGACATCGACTACTAATTTCAAATGTCCTACTCTGACTCTTAAAAATTTCAAACTTTTGACACCGACCTCCGACTCAGATTCTTAAAGTCTCAAGCGGTCCGACTCCGACTCCTAAAATTTCAAGCATAACGCTCCAACTATGACTCCTAAAATTTCAAGCATAACACTCTAACTCCGATTCCTAAAATTTCAATCATGACACTCCAGCTCTGACTTTGAAAATTTCAAGCATAACACTCCAACTCCTAAAATTTCAAGCATAAACTCCAACTCCGACTCCTAATATTTCAAGCATAACACTCCAACTCCGATTCTCTCAACTCTCTACATCCGACTTTAAAATTTCATAGGTCCAACTCCTGATTGAAGAACACTTGTTACTTTATTGAATTATAGTTTGAAAAACATATTAAAAAGAAAAGAATATACTGCTACTACTACTACTGCTACTACTACTACTACTACTACTACTACTACTACTACTACTACTAACTTACTACTACACTACTATTACTACTACTACTACTACTACTATTAACTACCTACTACTACTACTACTACTACTACTACTACTACTACTACTACTACTACTACTACTAACTAATAATAATAATAATAATAATAATAATAATAATATAATAATAATAAATAATAATAAATAATAATAATAATAATAATAATAATAATAATAATAGAATCAAACAAGAAAATAATAATAATAATAATAATAATAATAATAATAATAATAATAATAATAATAATAATAATAATAATAATAATAATAATAATAATAATAATAATTTCACTCTAGGTCTTGCATCCTAGTAATTAATATATTCAGTATAGCATATACGAGTATATCTTGTAGATTAATAAGAAATTATCGTAAACATATTGTATATTGCTTTATATTTTGTAAATAAATAATATTACTGGTACAAGTACTGTACAGACTTCTCGTGGCGAAAAATAACTTCAATTCACAATTTTACTGTACATTTAAAGGAATTAAAAAAGAAACTATATAAATTACTTTTTTCAAAAAATAGCTTATAAAAAATAAAATTTGTTTTTAATGCGACATGAAAAATGGAGAAAATATTCGTCATTTCATTTATAATAATAAATGGTCGACATTTGTTAAAAAAAAAAAAAAAAATCTGGTTATTAAGAGTTTCTCTAACGAATCCATACAAACTTAACTTAACCTAACTATAACTTAACCTGACCTAACCTAACCTAACTTAACCTAACCTAACCTAACCTAACCTAACCTAACCTAACCTAACCTAACCTAACCTAACTTAACTAACCTAACCTAACCTAACCTAACCTAAACTAACCTAATCAAGATAATCTTACTTAACCTAGCAAACCTACCTAACCTAACCTAAAATAACCTAATCTAACCTAACGCTAACCTACCTAACTTAACTTAAAGCCTAAAACCTAATCTATCCTAGCCCTAACCTAACCTAACCTAACCTAACCTAACCTAACCTAACCTAACCTAACCTAACGGCTGCGGCGGGCTGTAGAGGAAATTTATTTGATGTTCTGTCGACCCTTTTTCCTGTCGATCCATTTTCCTGTCCAGCATTTGGGCTAGTCCCAACTCCATATATTTTTGTTCTTATAAGCGTCAGTGTTGTGTACATTTTGTTTACACTTAACTATATGTTAATTGTGCAATTTTTTTAATATACCCTGCGTCTTAACTTTTGAAATTAGAGGATACTTATAAAAATAAGGAAACGATATCAACAGAGAAGTAATAGGGAAGGAATATGTTGCATGGTTGAGCCGGAGCCAGAGCCGGAGCCCGGAGCCGGAGCCGGAGCCGAGATTTTCAGATCAAAAGCCAAACACTAATATATATATAATATATATATATATATATATAATATATATATATATATATATATAATATATATATATATATATATATATATATATATATATATAGTATATATATATAATATATATATATATATATATATATATATTATATATAATAATAATATATTATATATATATATAACAGGTGGTTTTGGGTGTCGAGAGAAATGAGAGTGGTAGGAAGGTGATTGATTTCTGTAAGGAGAGAGGTTTTGTGTGTAAGTAATAATTTCTTTAAAACAAGAGTATTTATTTATAAGTATACTAGGGTTAGTGTAGTAGGGATGGTAATCGAAATGAAAAAGTATGATTGAATTTGGTGTTGGTGAAGAAGGAGATGTTGAAGTAGGTGTTGATGTTTAAATCAGTTGAGGGGTTAGGAATGGGGATTATCAGACCCATTATGTTGTTTTTATGTAAAATTAAAAGTTAGTAGGGGTTTGAATGGAAAGGAAGGTGATAAGAAAGAAAGTGGGTAGAATTAAGAGTGAGAAGTTAAGTGAACAAGGTAATAAGGATTAGTATTTAAGAGCGCTCGCAAGAAAATCAGTTGAATGTGAACAAGTTGAAACTAAACAAATCTGGAGCAAATGAAGGAAGCAGTTGTTATCAGTGCAAAGGAAGTAATGTGGATGTGCTAAAGCAGGAAGTAACAATGTAACAGTGAGTGGGTGGAATGAAGAGGTGATGCAAGCGGTTAAAAAGTAAAAAAGAAGAGTGATTGAATGTACTAAAAGCCAAAGAATGAATGAAATAAAAAAAGAAGATGTTTGGAATTATATAAGGGGAAAAAAGCAATACCTAAAAGGTGCATTACCCTAGGGAGAAAAAGAAGATGTAAATGAACAGTTTGGAAGGAGGATGAACGGGAACTTACAAGGGAATAGGAAGCTCTTCTGGATGGAAGAGCGAACGGTATAAGAATTAGAATAGAGGTGAATCTGGTTAAAATAATGAAAGGGATGTGTTTCGTAAACTTATGGAATGGATGTGAGGAGAGTGGGGAAGGAACACCTTCGAACAAATATGCATAACATTAGGTAGTCAATGAAGAGGTGATAGTCAAGTGTGTGTGAGTTGATGGGTGCAAGAAAGGAATTAGTATTTTAGTGGATGAGGGTCATTAGTAAGGAGGAGGTTAATGGGTAGAGTGAGAAGTTGAAGAATGGTTAAATCTGCAGTTATAGATGAATTACTGATGAAATGATCAAGAACAGAGGCGAAATGGTGATTGGATTGGATTTGGAAGTTATATAGGGAATAGTTCCGAGGGGTTGAGGAGACAAGTAATAGTACCCTTATATAAGGGTAAGGAGAAAAAGGTAACTGTAAGGAATTATAGGGGAATTAGTTATTGAATGTTGTAGGGAAGGTTATATATGCTGGTATTTTGGTCGAAAGGAGTGCGTCGAGTGACTGAAAGGACTGAATGGTGAGGAAGAAGGTGCATTTAGAGGGAAGAGGAATATGTGGATCAAAATCTTTACGTTGAACAAATGATGGAGAAAAATGAAAGGAAGAGAAAGAATAAATTGTATTTAGGTTTTATGGATTTGAAACAGGCGTATGATAGGATTAATAGGGAAGCTCTATGGCAGGTGTTAGTGATATATGGTGTTGGTGGTAGGCTTCTGAATGGAATCAAAAATATGTATGACGATAGTGAAGCGCGTGCAAGAATAAATGGTGTCGAAAAATTGACTGGTTTAATATTAACAGCGGAGTGAGGCTGGGATGTGTTTATGTCTCCTTGGTTATTCCAAATTTGTATATGGATGGTGTTTTATGAAAGAATTAGAGTGGGGGTAGCAGGAGATGGTGTTAGAATGATGGAGAATGGAAGAGAGTGGAGGGTGCCCTACCTATTATATGCGGATGATTTGGTTTTGTGCGGTGAATCTGAAGAGAGAGTTTGAGAGGATTGGTAGAGAGGTTTGGCAGGGTGTGTAAAAGGAAGGGGTTTGAAAGTAAAAACGTAAATAAGAGTAAGGTTAGGTTGTGAGTGAGGACAGTCCTCGGTGTGAAAGTTATGTTAGATAGTGAGCCAGCTGGAACAAAGTATCTGAGTCTTAATATTTAGGATATCATGTTTGGATGAAAGGGAAACGGATGATGCAGGAGTGTAGTAAGGAAAGTTTGTGAAATGGCGGGGGGGAAAGTTTGGGGGGGGGGCTTTTTTTTTTTTTGGTGCAATTAAATTGTTGGTGGATGTAAGGGACTAAGTCTTGAAGTCTAAGTCTTACATGAAGGGTATGTTGTTACCTGTGTTAATGTATAGTAGTGAGACTATGGTCTGGAATAAGA
>JABUQX010121769.1:12500-17500 GCA_015478945.1 Trachelipus rathkii | reverse complement strand
TATTATTATTATTATTATTATTATTATTATTATTATTATTATTATTATTATTATTATTATTTTTTATTATTATTATTATTATTTTTTATTTTTATTTGTTATTATTATTATTATTATTATTATTAATTATTATTATTTTTATTATTATTATTATTATTATTATTATTATTATTTACGTCTTATATTGCAAGGCTTAAATAGAGAAATCAACTACGAGTACTGAACAGTTTAGAATTTGGTATATAATCCTTTAGTTCCTCGAGCACATATTGGATACTGATTAAGAACGGAGGCGGCGCGCGTTACGGCCTCAGGTTAGGTTCCCGATAGCGGTCTGTGTTGATCTGTTTTCGGCTTAGGGATCTTGAGGAGTCAGCTCCTGACGAAGTTTTTTCTTATTATTATTATTATTATTATTATTATTATTATTATTATTTATTAATTTTTATTTATTATTATATTATTATTATTATTATTATTATTATTATTATTATTATTATTATTATTATTATTATTATTATTATTATTATTATTATTTTTTTATATTATTTATTAATTAATTTTTATTTTATGTTTATTTCTTTAATTTATTTTTTATTATTGTTTATATATACTTTTCTTCGTCAGCGTTAGCTTCGTTCTGTCGCAGTAGCAGCTCGCCGCCCCATCACCGTAGTCCGCAGTCACCACTGAGCACGTGGGGGCGTCACCGCGGTTGAGCCACGCGTTCCGCCACAGGTTCCGGCTCCGGTTCCGGTTCCGATAGCGGTCTGTGTTGATCTGTTTCGGTTTAGGGATCTTGTAGGAGTCAGCTCCTGACGAAGTTTTTCTATTATTATTATTATTATTTATTTATTAATTATTATTATATATTATTATTATTAATTATTATTATTATTATTATTTTATTATTATTTATTCATTATTTATCATTATTATTATTATAATTATTTTTATTATTACAAGGCCCCAAAACCTGGGATATTGACGTAGAAGGATGAAACTTGGTATACAGCCTTCTAGGATGTATCTTAGGTTCAACCATGGTAAAATAACCGAGGCACCCCAAGTGGAGGGTTGTCGGCCCTCAAACCTGAAAATATTGAAACATAGAAGCGAAACTTGGTATACAGCCATTCTTAGGATGTATCTCTTAGGTGTAACCGAGGTAAAATGACCAAGGGGACCCCATTGGGGGCTGCTGACCCCCAAACCTGAAATATTGACGTAGAGGATGAAAACTCGGCAATACACCCTCTGAGGATGTATCTTAGATGCAGCCGGGGGTAAAATGACCGTGCGCACCCCGTGGGGGGATGCTGGCCCTTAAACGTTGAATACTGACGTAGAACGATGAAACCTGATATACAGCCATCATATAAGTATCATTGCTTGAAGATAATGTTAAATGGCCATGCAATTCCCAGAGGGATAGGGGATGCTGGCCCCCCAAACCTTGAATTACTGTCGTAGAAAGGCTGAAAACTTGGTATACACCTAATCATATAAGGTATCATTGCTGAACCGAGTTAAAGACCATGCACACCCAGGGGGGATGCTGGGCCCCCAAACCTTAGAATATTGACATAGATATGATGAAATTTTGGCATAATACCCTTCTCATACAGGTACCCCTCATTGTAGAAGAGATAAAATGACACCACTGCCCCCTAGGTATGGGGGTGCCCCAAAACTTTGAATATTGACATAGAACGATGAAATTTGGTACAAGTTCTTCTATAAGGTTATCCTCAGCTGTAGACGAGATGATGACACTATGCCCCTAGGTGATGGGCTTGTGCCCCAAAACTTGAATATTGACATAGAACGAACGAAAACTTGGTAATAACAACCCTTCTTATAATGTACATCAATAAGAAGAGGTAAATTGCACCCGTCCGCCTTAAGGTAATGGGGCCTGAGCCCCAAAACTTTGAATATTGACATAGAACGATGAAACTTGGTATACAGCCTTCTTATAATGTAACAACTATACAGAAGATGTAAAATGACACCACGCCCCTTAGGTGATGGGGGTCTCTGGGACCCCAAACCTGAATTATTGACATAGAACGATGAATTGGTATACAGCTTCTTATAATGTAACAACTATACAGAAGATGTAAAATGACACCAACACCCTCTAAGTTGATAGGCTGTGCCCCTAAACATTAAATATTAACATAGAACGATGAAAACTTGGTGTACAGTCTTCTTATAATGTACATCAATACAGAAGATATAAAATGACACCACGCCCCCTAGGTGATGGGGCTATGCCCTAAAACTTTGAATATTGACATAGAACGATGAAACTTGGTATACAACTTTTATAATTTATCCTCTTATGATGTATCCTCGATACTGAAAGAAATTTTATTTTTTATTTTTTTTTTGTTTATAACTTTAAAAGAAATTTGAAGTTTTTACATACCCAAAGCTCTAAAAGCAGTCAATCAAACCTTCCATCCCCACCTTCCCCACCTTCCCCACCACCCCACACTCCCCACCGCCCATCTATGATCTATCGATCTACCCATTCAGGTAATATTTGTATAACAACACAACTTTTATTTATTTTTTTTATTTACTTTAAACATTTTGTTTTTACTAAAATTTTACGCTTTTCATGTTTACAACGTAAAAAATTTTTTGTTTTTAAAATTTTTTAAACGGTATATCAGTGAATCAGTAAATCAAGACACCCTTCCCGCCTCCCCCCGTCCCAACCCTGATCTATTGAGGTACTGTTGATCTATTTATTGATCTATTGATCTATTGATTCAAAGTCATATTTTCGAGTATCATTTTGGATAAACAAAGAAAAATAAGTTCTTTTTATACTAAACCCTTCGAATAATTTGACGTAACAAGTTTTCATCAATAAAGCAACATAAATAACCTGATGTAAAGAATATAATGTATATATCAAACTAATACCTTAAACGCGATAAATAGTCAACATTAACAAAGTACCATACTTTAAAAACCAGGGAAAGTAACTAACGTTGCACACAGAACGTACCCTAATTCACACTTTTTTTTCTCAAACACATCTCTAACATATCACTGTTATTTTACATTAACATAAGTAGCATTTAACAAAAAATTTATCATAACCTAACCTAATTAACATACTGATCAACGATATATGCTAACGTAACAAAGTTTTCACATCAATAAAGCTAGACACATATAACCTGAACTAAGGATATAATGTACACCCACAAACCTTACACACCTTAAACATAAAATAAACAGTTAACATTAACAAGTTTCATACTTAACAACATAAAGTAACTAACATTGCATACAGAGCGTGAACCCTATTCACACTTTTTTTCAAAAATATCTCTACATATAATGTTATTTTTTACATTAATATAGTAACATTTACAATAATTTACCATAACCTAAAACCTAATTAGTCATACCTGGCCAACGAATATATGGCTGGCGTAAACAAAGTTTCACATCAACAAAGCTAACATATGCATAACCTGACTAAAGAATATAACTCAACAAATGACAAAACCTAAATACCTTACGCTCGAAATAAACTGCTAAACATAACAAGTTCCATATTAATAACGGTAAAGTAACTAACAATGCATACAGAACGAACAGGTACGAAGCTGATGTGGTAAAATTCATTTAAAAAATCAGTATCGCGCTGTTTTTGTTTATTTAATTTATTTTTAATTTTTATTTCTTAAAACTTTTGTTTTTTAAAAAAACTTTTAGTTATTTTTAAATTTCAAATTTCTTTAAAACTTTTTGTTTTTAAAGAAACTTTGATTTATTTTATTTTTTAAACTTTTTTTTTTAAAAAAACTTTAATTTATTTTTAATTTTTATTTCCTTAAAAACCTTTTTGTTTTAAATTTTTTTTTATTTATTTTTTAGTTTTATTTCTTTAAAACTTTTGTTTTTACTAAAAATTTTAATTTTTTTATTGTTTTATAACGTAAAATATTTACATTTTTTTTTTACAATTTTACTAAAGAAGTAAAACAGTAAATCAATAAACCAAACCACCCACCCCACCATCCCAACCCATGCCATGATCTAATAGATCTATGATCTATTAGGATAACATCCGCTAACAATATCTAAGTTTTACCCATGGGTAAAGGTTAAACTATGAATTATAACATACTTAACACACAACAGCAGCACGAATAAACAGCCATCACTAACATCTTAACCAATAAAGTTTTACATATGGGGGGAAAGTAAAAAACAAGTTTTCATTTTTATAACATATAATTTTCAATAAAAGGCATTATAGTAAATACATAAAAACATAACGTTTTAATTTTTAACCATATTTAATTCACATAATCATGGACAGAGGATTTCTGTATAAATTGAGGCAAGTTTCTATATATCTTCCAGAGATTCAACACCCCTTTGAAAGGATGTCAATATAATACCACCTAAAACACTAAACCATTTTTCCTGCATATTTTGGTTACAGCATTCATTCTCTCGCTCCAGAGAGAAATAAACGTATCCATGCTGAATAGTTATTAACGCACTCCTGTATTTCGCATTATACGGTAAACCATATGTTTCTTCAGTGTAAATATAGTAGATTACACCATGAGCTATATATATTAAGTCCTCGAGTATGTCAACATCGTTAAGATGCGGATGTTAAGTTTTTCATTTTTTATTTTAATCAAAGCTGTATATTTTCAGATGTTCGGACTGTGAAACCGATACACGTCGCCAAGAGAGGTCGCACCATCGATGGGTCTCAAATAGTTGCGCACATCAAGGCTTTTAATATTGTCACACGACGAGAAAGCAGCATCTAATCTATTAGAACCTCTCTCACTGTCTCCCCAGTCAGATATTTCACTACGCCTCGATGCATCGGATGACACACACTTATCTGTTACCCTGCTGGACGAATTCGATAATCTTGATGAATTTTTCAGCAAAATGAATAAGAAGTCATTAATTTTGAACCTCTTGTAGGAATACAAGCAAAT
>JABUQX010121769.1:0-7500 GCA_015478945.1 Trachelipus rathkii | reverse complement strand
AAATGAATATTAAAGGAACTATTTTAAAAAAATTTAAAAAATAGAATATTTTAAAAACAGTAGAAGATCCAAGCACTTACTTCGTAGTGCCTCTATAGCCGAGTGGATAGAGCGTTGGATTAGAGAATAAAGTTTCTGGTTCAAATCTCGATGGAGGGAAGGTTTTTTAATTAAAAGGATGTGTGTAAGAAATTTTTCCGCTCAAGAGCGGAAAACTAGAGGACCTCGCTTTGCTAATAATAATAATAATAATAATAATAATAATAATAATAATAATAATAATAATAATAATAATAATAATAATAATAATAATAATAATAATAATGAAATTAGGTAAAATTTACAGGAAATCAAAATTGTAGGCTTCATTAAAATAATATCATATACCAAGTTTCATTTAAATATATTAATTAGAAGGTTATCATTTGTAAGACTTTTTATTTTTGAAAAACAGAACTTCATAAAAAAGTTTATAAAAATCCACGGATGTTAAATGATTTTTTTATATTTAAAAAATTTTAAATGTTAAATATCTGGCTCTATTTAACATAAAAAGATAAATGAGATATTAATATATAGGTTTTTGAGTACGAGGAATTCGAATTTGATATTATTTTTAAGGTAGCTTTATTATAAAATAATTATTAAAGATAATTTTAAAAAATATAAAAGATAGAGAAAATTTACATGAGAGCAAAATTGAAGAACTCGATGAGTTTTAGGAAAATATAATATTTTTTATTTCTTCGATAATAAATAAAGAAATAAAAAATGAACAAAAATAAAAACAAAGTCACCTTTTCACAAAATAATAACATTTTTGAGATGGATAATTATGATAGAACAAGATAATTAAAAATACAATTAGCATGCCGCCTATTTAAAATGCAAAGCTAGAAAAAATTATGAAATTCAAGAATAATGAAAATTCAAAATTGATTTATAATAAAAAATTTATACTATAATGGCAAGGTCTGGGAATGACCAAAATCCAAAATTAACTTATTATATAAAAATCTATAAAAAATAGGAAGATCTGGGAATAAGCAAAATCAAAAATTGACATGAAAAAAAATCTATAAATAAATGACAACATGTGAATCTGTTAATACTAAATAAAGATCCGGAAGTAATGTAAGAAGTAATAAAAATGAAAAATACAAATCAATCATTGCTTAATTTGAATTATTTTGATGATAAAAAGAAATTATGCTCAATGTGTAATAAAAGCGTTCTAAACCTTAAAATTCATGAGAAAAGTAAGATTCATAAAAGAAATTCAATGCAATGTGATTATAAAAATTGTCGAGAAGGAATTCAAGGTAATTTTAAAGCATATTGTTATACCAATATAAAAATCATTGATCCGAGGATGTATATTAATAATATGATAAGTATAATTCAGAAAAAAATTGAAGAACAAAATTGGGAAAATTTAAAACTGAGTCTCTCTATTTTTGTTGAATTTTATAAATATTTACCTGATGGAAGAAAACAAACGATTCAAAATTGGTTTAATAGCGGTTCCATGGCAAGTATAACAAATAATTCTCAAATAAAAGATATTATTCATGATATGATTAATAAAATTGAAGAAAAAATATGTAAATTTACAAGAGAAGGGTCAGGATGGATTATCAATAAACTTTTAGATTTTGAAATAAAGATAGCAAAATATAAACCATTAAGAGCTTCTTCATATATTGAAACTCCAGTCAAATATAAAAACACAAAATTTGGATTGATAAATATTCAAAATAAAAATGATAACGAATGTTTCAAATGGTGTATAGCAAGATCTGATTGCTTAGATGAAGACAATCCACATAGATTATCAACAAGAATAAAAGAAGTTTCTAAAAATTATAATTGGAAAGGAATAGAATTTCCAGTTCAATTAAAACAGATTAGTAAATTTGAGAACCAAAACGATGTGTCAGTTAACGTATTTGGACTTGATGAAAAAGAAATATTATATCCATTAAGAATTACAAAAGTTGAGAAAACTAAACATGTTGATTTACTTTTAATATCAAATGATAAAAATACACATTATATACTTATGAAAGTATTGAGTCCATTCATAGATAAGAAGCATAAAGAAAAAACTTATCCATGTCGATTCTGTTTGCATAGTTTTTATAAAAAAGAATTATTAGATAATCATCTACCAGAATGTAGTATCCATAAACTGGTAAGAATGGAATTATCAGAAGGTCAAGTTCAATTTAAACTGTATTATAAACAATTCAGACATCCATTTGTTATATATGCAGATTTTGAAAGCACCTTACAAAAGATACAAACGAGTCAGCCAAATCCTAAAGAATCTTATACCATTAATTTGCAGAAGCATCAGCCAAACAGTTGGTGTTGTTATACGAAATGTGATGTAGATGAATATTCAAAACTTAAAATTTATGAAGGAAACGAAGCACCTAAAACGTTTGTAGAATATTTAATTTTAGAATCAAAAAGAATTTATGAATTATTGAAAATGAACGAACCAATGAATTTAACTTCGGAAGAAAAAATGAATCATGAAAATGCTAATCGTTGTTATGTATGTAAAAAGGAATATACACCCTCAGATTTTAAAGTAAGAGACCATAATCATTTAACAGGAGAATATAGAGGACCTGCTCATAGAAGTTGTAATTTACAAATTAGAAATCCTAAATTTACTCCAATAATAATGCATAACTTATCCAAATACGATGCTCATTTATTCGTTAAAGAATTTGGACGCACCGAGGGTGAATTAAAAGCAATTCCTCAAACGGATGAAACTTATATAAGTTTCAGTCAGTATATAAAAGTTGATGAAAAAAATAACATAGAGTTGAGATTCATCGATAGTTTCAGATTCATGTCTTCATCTCTTGCTAAATTAGCATCAAATTTAATGGATGAAAATTTAAAGAATTTACACAAATATTATCAAGATGAACAGTTTCAGCTACTAAAACGTAAAGGAATTTATCCATACGACTGGATGGATGATATAGCAAAATTTAATCATGAAAAATTACCTAAAAAAGAGAAATTTTATAATATTTTAAATAATGAAGATATAACAAACGAGGACTACAAACATGCGCAGACTATCTGGACAAAATTTAATTGTAAAACATTTAAAGATTACCATATGTTATACTTACAATCTGATACATTATTATTAGCGGATGTGTTTGAAAATTTTAGAACAACTTGTTTAGATACTTATAAATTAGATCCAGCACGTTATTTTACATCTCCAGGGTTATCTTGGGATGCATTATTAAAAGACACGAAAGTAAAATTAGATTTATTAAAAGATTCGGATATGTTGTTAATGATAGAAAAGGGGAATTAGAGGAGGAATCAGTACTATAACACATAGATATGCGAAGGCTAATAATCCATATATTCAAGAAAGTGATAAAAATAAAACGCATAGTTATACCACTTATTTAGATGCTAATAATTTGTATGGTTGGGAAATGTCTCAGTATTTGCCTACGGGAAAATTTAAATGGATGAAAAACATCGATTTTGATGTTTTGAACATCAGTGATGAATCGAAAAAAAAGGATATAATCTTAGAACGTTGATTTAGAATATCCTAAAGAACTACACAATTTACATAACGATTACCCCTTAGCCGCAGAAAATATAAAGTTAGATAAAGTTTCAAAATTAGTTCCAAACTTAAATAATAAAGAAAAATATATCATACACTATAGAAATTTAAAACAGTGTTTGAATTTAGGATTGAAACTAACGAAAATACATAGAATATTAGAATTTAATCAGAGCGATTGGATGAAATCATACATTGATCTTAACACGAGAAAGAGAAAGGAAGCGAAGAATGAATTTGAAAAAGATTTATGTGAAGATTGTAGAGGAGCAGTTAGCTCATCAAGAACAAAGAAATAAGTTGATGTCAGATACTTCTCTGGCTCAATTAGATCATCTTAGTAAACTTAATTTATCACAGCCCGATTTTATGCATGATGAAATAAAAGAACCACCATTAGGTTCATAAACCCTATCTATGTAGGAATGTCTATTTTAGAGTTAAGTAAACTTAATGGTTAACTGAAAATAATCATATAAAAATAAATTATAAAAAGCAAAATTATTGTTTACAGATACAGATTCATTATGCTATTATGTAGAAACGAATGATATATATAAAGATATGAAAAGGAATATAAAACTGTTCGATAACATCTGATTATCCAAAAGAGCATAAATTGTATTCAGAAAAAAATAAAAAAAGGTTATTGGGTAAAATTGATGATGAAGTGAGGGGAAATCATCTCAAAGAATTTATCGGAAAATAGCAAAAATTTAATATGCTTATAAACATTAGAAATAAAGAAAATAAAAAAGCCTAAGGGGAGTAAGAAAAGCGTTATCAATCAAACGATTAACATTGATGACTATAAAAAAGTATTATTTAAGGAAGAAACTCTATATAGGAAACTAAATTTAATACGAAGTAAAAAACATGATTTGTATACTACACAAGTAAATAAAATAGCATTATCGAGAAATGATGATAAACGATATATATTAGAAAATAATATAAACACATTAGCTTTAGGACATTATAGAATAAGTTTAGTTGGACTCAACAATAGATTACCTTTTAGTTATAAGTTTTAAGAGTTAAAGGAAAAAATTAAAAAAAAATAAAAATATTGCATGGTAGTTGTAAGTTAGAGTTAAGGAAAAATTTTAAAAAAAATAAAAAATATTGCATGTTAGTTGTAAGTTAGAGTTAAGAAAAAAAATATATTCAAAGGACCCCCCGTTTCAGGGGGTCCTTTGAATATTTACGAGAATTTAAAAAAATAAATATCAAATGCAAAGGTCCCCCTGAAACGGGGGACTTTTGAAAAAAAATGAAATTTACGAAAACGTAAACAATATAATATGAAATCAAAGTCCCCCTGAAACGGGGGATCACTTTGAATAACTATATTATAATTTTTATCTTTTATTGGTTAATTATAAAAAAATAAAAAGACCCCCTGTTTCGGGGGGTCCTTTGAAAATTTACGAGAATATTAAAAAATATAAAATTTATAAATATCTGTAAATTTTTTATATATAATATATTCAGCGTGGGTTCTTAAGGCAACCCCTGAAGAATATTAAAAAATATTAAAATTTATAAAATATCTGTAAATTTTTTTTATATATAAAATATTCAGGCAACCCGCTGAGAATATTAAAAAATATAAAAATTATAAATATCTATAATTTTATATGTATAAGATATACAAAAAATTATACCAAAAATATATATATAATATATATATATATATAATATATATAAATATATTATATTATATATTAAATATATATTTATATATTATATATATATTATATATATATATTTATATCTATATTTTATATTTTGTATATGTATAGATTCTATATATATATAATAGATATTATATATTTATTATCTATATATATATATATCTATATATAATAATTTATATTATATATATATATATATTGTATATATATATATAATATATATATATATATATATATATATATATATATATAAAGTTTAGCGGGGGTCCTTAAGGACCCTCGCTAAGAATATTAAAATATAAAATTATAGAGATACTTTAAAAACAACATGTTGAAATGAAGATAAACTAGAATATAGAATTAAAATATGGATGGGGGTAGCGAAACGCTTACCCCCTTGAAATTTTTTTTTCAATGAAATACAATATTTATAAACGAATCTGGCTTATATTGTTTAATTTTTTTTAAAAATTAAAACTATGATGGAGGGGGTGGTTTCGCCCCCCCCATAAATTTTTTTTTTTCAAAAAATATAATTTCTATATAATCTTGAGATATTTGTTTTACTTTTTTGGAAAATTTTTTGATTTTCAATGAAATTTTTAAAAAATATAAAAAAATATTGCATGTTAGTTTTAAGTTAGAGTTAAGAAAAAATTATAGAAAAATAAATTTTTTTTAATATTCCAAAGGGGGGCGAAAACGCCGCCTCATTTGTAATTTCCTTTCGTTTAAAAAAAATGTTAATTAAAATTTTTTTTTTGGGGGGGAGAAATTTTCCTCAAAACTTTTCACTATACTTCTATTTTCTTTTAAAGAATTTTTTTAAAAAACATACAAAATAAGAATGCTTTAAAAAAACATGTTGGAAATGAAGATAAGTTAGAATATAATAAGTTAATTTTTCGGTGGGGTAGTGAAACACTACTCTTCCAGACATTTTTTTTTAATAGATACTTTACAAAAACCAAATATCTTATACAAACGAAATATGATTTAATATTGTTTCCTTTTAAATTTATTTAAATTCTTTATATTTTCCTGAATTCCTGAGGCGTGGAAACTTTCCCACACGTTAGAATCGTTCTTTTCATTATTATTTAAAACCTATATCTTGAATATAATTATAATTTTTTTAACGAAACGATTTTCAAAGGGGGGCGAAAGGCCCCCCTTTGAAAAACCTAAAAATACTAAATATAGTTTGACGCGTCGCCAAAATAGCGACGCGTCAGATCAGGGTCAGTATTTAAAAAACCTAAAAATCTAAATATAAACTAATATTATTTTTTCTCTATAATAAATAATGGAAAACATTTCTATCCATTGGAAAGATGAGAATAGCAGAAATAATCAAGAACATCATTTCTTATTACCATCTCCTAATTGTAGAGCTCTAATAATTGGAGAGTCTGGATGCGGTAAAACGAATTTACTAAAAATAATCCATCTAGAATATAAATTAATAAAATCAGGATTTGATAAAGGATATAGTAAAAACGAAGTTCTTGAATTATTGGGGAAAGGAAGGGGTGATATCGATTCATTTATTAGAAATCTACCTAAAAAGCGTAAAAAATCAAAATATAAGGTAGAATATTATGAAGATTCTTCCGAAATTCTAGACCCGAAGGATGTTAACAACAAGAAGAAAATTTATTTGTATTTGATGATATAATGAATGATTCAAATCAAAGTAAAGCTGAAGATTATTATACGAGAGGAAGACATAATAATACAAGCTCTATTTATATTAGTCAAAACTATTTTAAACTTCCTCGTCAAACAATACGATCCAATGATAATGTGTTTATATTGTTCTCATTGTCTATAAAAGATTTAGTTAATATTTTTAATGATTTCATTTCAAAAGATATGACGTGGGAAGAATTTTGTAATTATTGTGAAACTGTTTGGAAAGAACCATTTGGTTACATTGTTATAAATAAAAAATTATCACCAGGAGAAGGAAGATATCAAGCTAATTTTAACTCTATATATATACCTAAAAAGTTTTTTTCTTTTTAAATAAATGTATATTTACAATACGAGTAGAAAAGTTCATAAGGAAAATTTCATTGAGACCAATTCAATAAATTTAACCCTTGAAAATCAAAAATATATTAATGAATTGAAATTATTTTTAAAGACGAAAACTGGTTCAGGATTGTTAAATTCGGC
>JABUQX010121767.1:0-17935 GCA_015478945.1 Trachelipus rathkii | reverse complement strand
CTACGATTGCCTGTGTTTTAACTTTTCTTTTTCTTCTTTCTTGTGCATATTGGGAAATTGTTGCAATCCTTGTGCAACATTTGTCTGGTCCAATATTGAAGGGAATAAGAAGAGATATTATCATTAACTGCGTTTTAGGGGAAGTTTCTCTACGATTGCTCGTTTTTTTTAACTTTTAATTTACTTCTTTCTTGTGTAATTGGAGATTGTCTGCCAACCGCTTTTCGTTTTTTATTAAATACACCGAATTGAAGGTTGTATTATTATTAATTAATTTATTTCTTGATGTATTTATATTATTATATATATTATTATTATGTTCGTCATTCTCGTGAACTTTTACACGATCCCTACATACCTGCTCCCGATTAATATGCCTGTAGCTCCTGGTGGGTATGGTTCGACGGTGATAATATAATCTTTACTATGCCTCTCTCCTCTCCTCTTCCTCTATATAGATTATTTCCAATGGTTCTCTCATATATATATATATATATGTGTTATCAAGATTCTATTAATTTAATATATCTTGTGATTTTATTTCTTTATAATAGTATCAATTTAGTTATATTATTATATTTTATATATTATAAAATACAATTTCGAAGTTGGCCGCGGTATTACTGCCCTCGGGCTATAAATTATGTTCTCTCCGCGCCCGGCTACCTCGGCGGGCGACGCTGTCCGACAGTCAGGGCCCGCCGGGACGAAGTCCCCTCGTCGTTCCACGGGGGCCCAAGGCGCAAGAGACCCGACTCGCTGCAATCTCTTGCGGTGCTCTAGGATATAAATCGGGCTCTAAGTCTGGTTATTGCTTAATATAAAAAAAAATGATTAAAAAACGTGCAAGCTGACTCTCTTCTCTTTGACTTCTGTCCATTTTTTACGAAATATATTGCTCTCTCTCCCTTCGAAGATAGTTGTTGACATTTCGATTATTTATTCCTTAAAGTGGTCTCATGGAAATAATCTGTAATAGAACTCAATTCTTCGCCTACGACATTTCTCCTTTTTGCTAAATAGGGATAATGATGTGATTTATTTATATTAAAGAGTTCAAGCTTATAAGTTCTTTGTTTATTTTTCAGCATATTTTTGAAGCAAGAAAAAATTTAATCTTTATTTGCATATTATTACCGTACTTATTATGTTATAGTCTACTTTTCTTTAAGGTTTACTTGTTTTCTAGTTTAATTATATTATTATGATTGGCATTTCTGATTCAAGTCATAGTTTTGCATAACATATTGATAGATTATATATATTGTTAATTTAGAAGTGAAAGGTAAATAATTAATTTTTCTTAATTTTGTATATATATTTGATATAACAATGTAAAGTAAATTTGCAATGGTGGTAACTCTTTTTCGGTTTCCTCTTTATGCATTTATTTCTCTCTATTATTCTATTTTGTTCTATAACTGATATAAAACATATTCGACATATAATGATTATTAATATACTTTAGCATAATTGCAACATGTTATGTATTAAAGTATAGGAGAAGTGAGGTATAAGTCACTAATTATATTCTAAAGTACATAATGACTGATAATGACAAACGCCAGTGCCTATGTCATATTCTCTATGGTATATATATATATATTACTATGTTAGATATTGCTAAATTATAGGTTGTTATCCACGTTATTATTTATATATATATATACTATATATGGTATTTATATAAATATTGTAAATGTTTTTTATAAAGATAAAACAATTAGATAAAGAATCAAAATACGATAATGATAGATAAAGGGGACAACAATTCCTGTATACTTGATGGAACTTTTAGGCTAAAATATAAGGCCATTAGCTTATCTTTACCTCGGCTATATTCCGTTTTGTAACTATCATATATACAACAGCATGAAATATGAAGAGTGGAATGGCGTTTTCAGTTACTTTTCTTCATTGTGCTAATTGTTTGGTCATTAATATAAATATCCCTTTTTCGCGCCTTAGGTGTATGTCAAGTATTTCATAGATTATTTTGTGACATTATTTTACCACACGGTAGAGATATAAATTTGAATGTATGCTCTCGCAATCGCTATAGTTACAAATTTTATTTAATTATATTAATTATTTATTATTTATTTATGATAATTAATTTTATTATTATTTATAATTTATATTGAGATTATGTATATTATATTTATAATTAAATTTATTATATTATTATTTAATTATTATTATTTAATATATTTATATATATATATTTTATAATTATATCATTATTATATATATTAAATATGCTTTAAATTTGGTCACTATATCCTGATTGGTTGACCTATAATTCTGTATTATAAAAATATATTTGAACATTTTATTGCCCTTGTGTTTGTGATTTTTTCAACACTATATGCTTATTTTTCTTTCCTTTATCGTGTATAGTTATATACTTATTTATTATATATATATTTATTTTGTTAGTGTTGTATTGTTTGAGGTATTTTTATGATATTTTATTTTTAAGGGGTGTGAAGTATTATCTAGAGGTTTTACACACACTTCTAACAAACATATTACTCATAACATACTAACTAACTAATTCATAACTAACATATATATCCAGTACTATATACACCTAATTACATTCATACTTTCCTTATAGGTGATTGTGATCATAGGTGAGAATAATGTTTTGTAATAATACGGCTATTTTATCTCTCCCGATAGTTTTTATATATGGGATAATAATAGTTCTTATTTGAGGTTGGTGTATTTATATATGGTACTTATGGATTTGTTTATTGTATTTTATTAGAAAGTGCAATATGGTTTCTTATGCGAAAAGAGAAGAGAACGATCCAAAAGAGCCAAAATCTTACAAGATATCTATGCACAGTTTTCGGAAAAAAACAACCACCTTGCAAACTGTCCACTCCCAGGTCATAACTCTCCAATTGGCCCTCATAGTTCATTTACTATATTCTGTACAAAAAAAATTGTTAGTTCCTTTTTATTTTTAGCTAAAGAATAACCCGCAAACCTAGACTCGTCACGTGATGATGGCAGAAGTCAGGCACTCTCTCGCTTCCTCTCGTGTGGATCCGAGTGGACGGGTTGTATGGTGTTATACTCTCTGCGCTTGCCCCTCTCTCCCCCGTCAGCTCGAACCCCTTATTAATAGGTAAGAGATAGTGGTTTTTTATGATAGTTTGATGTTTTAAGCCGATCCTTTGACCTGTGATTATAACTCAAATTTCCCTCTTTTGTGAAAATTTAGAAATCAACTTTTTTCGCTAACTATTTCAGGTTTTGATTTGGAATTTACACTACTTATTCAGAAATTTGCACTGATTTTGTTGGTGTACATTTAACTATCATAATAGTTACTAGTAAATTTATACATTTATTTTCCTATGAAGGAAGATATTATCAAGTTCGTAACATGTGACCAATTTCCATAGAACGCATTGAAAATTGCTAAGGCAATTAATCAAATTGTTTCGGCTTTTTTGTGTAATTTTGTTGCTACTGACAACTAGCAATTATACTATACAACTTTTAAAGTCATTCTTGACAGTTTATTCATAATTTAAGGAATAATTTTTGTTTTTTGTTTTTACTTGTTGGCAACAGCTTTTTGTGTTCGTTATCAAGGTCATAAAGGGAGACTCTCAGCCGCTGAACCTCATTCCTTGTCCTCTTTATTTTCCAATATGCTTGTATTCCGACAAGTTTGCTTCGAAAGAGAACTCGATAAGCTTCTAGATTACTAAAGGCAATTTAATGTAGAAAATATTTTTTATTTATTTCGTTATTTTAATGATTGGCTTTGTTCCAGTAGGGTCTTTTTTATTCTCTTTTTAATTTGGAAAAAGACGGATAAGTGTTATTTTTAGTCTGTGATCATGTTTTTTTCTCTAACAGAAGTAGAAGTGATATTATATAAGTTTGAGACCTGGGCTTAGCTTGGAATATTTTTTTGGCCCCTTTCTTTTCCAGCGTTAGTTTCTCCACATTTCCTTATTAGCTTTCCTTCTCCCTATTTCAGCGTTAGATAGAGATTTGGTCTCGCCTGTGTCCGATATTTAGAATAACATTCTGGTGAACGGATTTTCATAACTATTTTAGAGCTTATGTGTCTTGTAAGAATTCGTTAGAATTTTTGCACTGCACTAGTGAGCACGAGTTACGAGACAGTTGGGAAAATTGACAGTTCTTTATTTAGGTTCCTTAAGTGGTCTTTTATCTGCTCCTACGAAATTTGAGGCTTCGGTTCTGTCCTGAAAATCTTAAAATTTTACGAGCTATAAAACAGCTTTCCACTAGGTTTGAAAAAATGAAGCGTTCTTTCTAAAACGCCCAAATAGGAACATCGATGGAAGTCCTGAATGCAGTTTCGATTAAGATTTTTAACTCTCTGTCAAATCTCACACAGTCCTATCTTTCTATATTAACTATTGAAAACACCATTACAAACGTGATTAACGAGTACCGTTGTCTAATATCCAACATATCTTTTTGCTTACACATTTTTGTTTCTTTTTTTTAGATATTTCATTAAAAATTTATCCTCCCTGGAAATCACATTGAAAAGTTTGAAAATTTTGAGTTTCAATTATTTCAATAAAATATCGATTAATCGTTGGAAAAAGAATTTACTATTGAAAAATATCGTTAATCGATATTATTTATATCGATTATACCTAATCAAAGTCACAAAAAATACTTTCTCTTTCTTTGGTATAATATTAATAATATTACGTTCGTTGAAATTAATAATAATAATAATTCCGAATTTAATAATAATAATAATTAATCAATAATAATAATAATAATAATAATAAATAATAATATATAATTAATAATTAATAATAATAATAATAACAATAAACAATAACACATAACAATAACAATAACAATAATAATAATAATAATAATAATAATAATAATAATAATAATAATAATAATAATAATAATAAAAATATACATAACATAGTCTCATGAACAGTAATACATGAATAATAATAATAATAATAATAATAATAATAATAATAATAATAATAATAATAATAATAATAATAGAAAATATAATTAATACCGAATCTATATATATATATATATATAATATATATTATATATATATGCTTATATTTATATATATATATATATAATTCAATATATATATTATATAATATCGTATATAAATCTATCCTTAATATACGTATATATATATCATTTATATATATTATATATATATTATTATTATATATATATATACATTATATATTATATAATATATATATATATATTATCAATTATACATATTATACATATACTATTAATAATAGTAAAGTCTTACCTATATATATTATATTAATATATACTTATATATATACTAGTTATTCTATATCTACTACTAATACTAGAGAAAATATATACCGTATATATACTATATATATTTATATATCACTTATATATATATTGTTAATTATATATACTTATATATACTTATATATAATAAGTATATATATGTTATTATATATATATATATTGTATATATAAAAATATAATATAAATTATATATAATCGTATTATCTATATATATATATCTTAATATAAGTAGGTACTAACTATTATATACTATATATTACTATCATTATATATATATTATAATTAATATATATACATATCATATTATTAATTATATATATTAACTATATCATATATTTTATAATACTTAATAAAATTAGTGCTGCACTTGAATCTGTGATAATCTTGCGACTCCTTCCAGGATTCCAGGATTTTTGGAAGTGGTTTCCAGTTCCATGACTCCCGAAATCTGGGAAGTACTGAATTGCAAATTTAGTCAACTTCGCAGCTATTCTTCTGAATGTCATGTTGTTCCAGATCCAGGAACTGATCCTGGAACTGCAAATATCTATATTACATATATTCATATAATTTAAATAGTTGTGCCCTCCTTACTATTATATATATATAATATATTATATAGTATTATACTATATATATATGTACATGCTTAGAGAATAGTACATGCTTAGAGAATACGTACATGCTTAGAGAATACGTTCATGCAAGAGAGAATACACGCACACACCCGCATCCCCCTCCTGCACCCACTCGTAGTATAGTATATATATATTATATTTATTATATTATATATAATATATTAATATATATATATATATATATAATAATATATTATATTATATATATATCAGATATATAGTACTATATTATCGGTACACGTAATGTACAAGTAAGAATAGAATACGACGCGTGCGGCAGCGCATTACATGCAAATGAATTTTTTTCGCTGTGGGCGACGGCTCCTTCAGGCAGCAGCGCCAGCAGCATCTCGTGTTCAATCGCTGGCATTCGACTAAATAAACATGAGGGGACAAATCGATGAAGAATGAGAGCAGGGAAGAGAAGAGAGGGTTGGGTATAAGAAAGGGGATTAAACTGAGGAAAGGATTCTTAAATACCTTTTCAAGTCTCAAAAGAATTGATTATCTTTTTTAAGGAGGGGAGAGAAACGAATAACATTTCTTTTCAAACCAATTACTTTTAAATTGCAGGTTTTAAAAAATTACCTCGACGTCAAAAACACAAGACTTGGAAATAGAGCAATTAATGTTTTTCCTGCTTATGTTTAAAAAGAAAGAAAGAGGCAATAATTTCCAGTTGACATATTGATTTTAATGAGCGATTAACAAAGAAACTAATACATTCTGTTTTCAAACTAATTACTTTTTAATTGCAGGTTTTAAAAATTACGACTTTTTTACAGAGGGGAGATTCTAATTCTTTGTATGAACCCTCCACCTCAACTGACAGGTTTTAAATTTATGACTTTTTTTAATTACCTTTAAGTCTAAAAAGATTAATTTATGACGTAAAATAACAATAGCCTGGGAAGATTTTGATAAAATTATTGCGTGAAGCTAAAAGCTATTAACAGAAAACAGAAAATCTAAATACATTTCTGTTTTCAACTAATTACTTTTCTTAATTGGCAAGTGTAAAATTTATGATACACTGAACAAAGCTTTGTAAGAACAAAGCTTTGAAAAAGGTAGATTAATAGTTTTTTATGCCCAGCGTGTTCTTAAAAGAAAGAGAAAGAGGCAATCATTTCTTTTAAGTAGAAAAAATGTTTAAGAGAAAATAAATTTAATTATATAATTAGTAATTAAGGAAAAAATTTGGTACGAAACAAAAGAAAGTGCCAGATGTGCGAACATATGGGGGAGAAGGGATTTGCAGAGTATAAAAAGGCTCAGATTCAGCTCTCTGAATCAAGTGACTTTACAAGTGCAACAGAGAAGAAGTGTCTTTAAAATGTTTTTAGTTTTTATTATATATATATTATATTCAAAGTGTCGATCTCCAAAACAGGTTTGTCATTATTATAGTATATATTATATACTATATATATATATATATATATATTAATATATACTACGTATATATATATATTATATACTATATATAATCATATAACACTATCCCCATACATACTAATATACTTGTATCGGTAGAGGACACACCCGACAAGACATACGTACTACGTCAATACCATATATACATACATACATCACTACATAATACCATATACATAATACATACAGACTTACCTAATACATACTAGTATAGAACTGCTCTATATACTATACTACATATATATATATATATATACCTTATATAATATATATATTTTATTATAGTACTATTATATTATCTATACGATATCACTCCTACCTATCTCACCCGAATTTCTACTACTATATATACCATTCTATATCATAACCACCACGCCCCTTCACCCGCGACTCCCTATCCCCCATCCTTCATGATCTATGCTTCAGCCATCTATTGATTCAAGTCCATTATTTGCCAGTATTCTTTCTTTTGGGGATAAACATAGCATAAAATGTTCTTTAAAATACTAACCAACGATATATCGCCTCAACCTAACTTTTCATACATCAATAAAAGCTACAGACTCCGAGCCAAATCCGTGAACCTCAACGCACCCTATTAGCCCCCTATTTACCAGCGACAAACCTAACATACCATTCGTACGAATAAACTACTAACAACCAACTTATCCAAAGTTCGCATACTTAACAGCAGTCAAGTAACTAACATAGCATACATACAAAGCGTAACCTGTTCACACTTTTTCAAACGCCTCTGTAACCGCTCCATCATGCTATATTTACCTATTAAGCATCCACGTAATATTTAACAAAAACGCGTTATGCATAACCTCACCTAATTATCATACGACCCAATGAATATTGCTAACGTCACAACGATTTAACATTAATAAAGCTAAACATAGCCCATAACCTGAGAACGAATAAAAATGTGCAAGCCAAACACCTAACGACATACTGAGAAAGAGACATTAGGTTCGTTTACAGGCACCGGGCTGTAACCGGGGCGTGCACTGAGTTATGTAAACATTAGCTTAGCCTCAGACTGACATTTCTATTTTCAAATCTCGTTTTCTTTTTATACAACGGCAACGATATAGTTACGTCCTCTGTTTATTTTACTCGTCTGTCAATCATTGACTCTATTTACATAATTGTCTGTCTTTTTTGTGTCTGTCTCTTTTCTTGTTTCGTTTTTTTACTTTTATTTTTTTTTGTCACTTTTTGTTTTGCTCCTATTTTTTCTTATTTTTTTTTTTTTTTTTTTTTTTTTATTTAACTTCTCTAAAAATGCTTACCATTATAACTTTAAATAATTTTCGTTTTCGTTTTCAAACTAACTTAAATAAGTAACTGAATAAAGCTTTGTTTACGATTGTTTCAATGCGTTATTAACTTAAAAAATTGCATTTCTTACTCTACCCTAAATCACACGTAACATATTCAGTAAACCTCAACCACCAGCGCGCCCCCCTACCCTCGCCACCCCTTCGCTGCACGCTTCACGCGATCATCTGAATCTCGCGTTGATCTAGTGTACTCTTATTGATCTCGCTCTAGCCCTTCCCATCCTCGTACGCTTGCATTCACCACAGTCCAGGTCTCTTTGCGCGCCGCTCGCGTTCTTATAACAGTACACCCCACAACCTGTTCTATTCCTTAGTGTGGTGTTTATATTTTCTTAAAACTTTCCCGCGGTGTTATAGACCCCTAATGCATTCTCCTTTCCACCTTTTATGTGTTTCTATCAACATCATCACTCGAGAGATTAAAACCCTACCATTACTCTCATTTTACATATCCTAAAAGCCGTACAGTAAATCAGCTGAATCAGTAAATCAGCTGAATCAAGATGCCCTCCTACCCTTCCATCATCAATTGACTGCTATTGATCTATTGATATTGCAGTCATTACGAAGATATTCAGTGTCTCTCAGGGCATGTGTGATAACATAAAGAATAAAGTTCTATTATACAATGAATCAACGAATATAGCCTAAAATCTAGCAAGAGTTTCCTATCATTTAAAGCTAATGGCATAACACAGCTCACCCCTGAACTATAGCTCACATCACACTGCCCATCTACGACATACGAACCCCCTCCTAGGGGGCATACTAAGCATGAATAAATCAGCTAACATTCAAGCAAAGTCCACACTACACGAGTAAAGTACGTAACTAACCCATAACATCACAAACGTGAACCTATTCCACACTTTTCAAGCCATAACTCTAAACAGATCAAGTTAATTTTACATTAAACATTGTATCATATTTAACAAACATATTTCATAAACCATTGTCTAGATTATACATACAGACCTACGTATTATTCCTAATACTAATGACAAGATTTCGAAGTAAATTTCTAACATAACTAACCGACAAATTTTAGACGCTTTGCTGCAAAACACTTCAATAGTATACCCCACCGCACCACACACCACACCGTAGGCCAACCCTAATTAGTTCATAGCTTGTACAGTTTTGACCACACACACACACCTCACACACACCTACACACACACGCACAACACAGCACACGTAAAATTATCAGACACTTTAACTTAAAATTACTTACCCAAGGCAAACATCACTAACTTACTGATCACATGACTGCCATTTCTACCGAATGTCAAGCAAGGTGTAATATACTTTTCTAAAACCTGTTGGAAGAGATGTTACATTTCCTTCACATGTTGTAATATAAACAATTTCGCTTTGTTGAATGTATTTTCTCTTAGGTTTCTATTATTCTTTATATTAATAATGCTATTTTGTTAAAAATTAGTTATTTATCTTATTAATATTTAGTTTATTTATTTTCTATTTGATTTATAAATTAAGTAATTTATGTACCTTTTGATAACTTGCATATTGTATTTGCTTTTTCCAATAAATAACATTTGGCTTTACTAAAAATTATGTTCATTTTATGATTTATAACTTTAGAAAGATCCTTGCCAGTTTGTTACATACCCTCTAAAGCGCGCAGTAAAGCACAGCAGTCATTCCAGTAGACTCTAGAACCCACCTACCCCCACCCTCCGTACCCTCCTTCCATGATCTATGGCAGTTAATCCACTCTTAACTTGATTCAAGTCATTTCGAGTACCATTTGAGGGAAACAACATAAAAAATAAAGTTCTTATACACTGATTCAACGAAGTATATAGCTAACGTAGCGCAAGTTTTCCCATTATAAAAGCTAACAGTAACTCACCTGAACTATGAGAATCCATAATGTACAACAACAAACCGAGCACAACTTACGAGCTAATAAAACAGCTACAGTCAACAAAGTTTCCCACACTTAACAACCAGTAAAGTTAAAACTAGACTATAAACAAAAAAATACGAACAAGTTAACCTATTACACACTATAGCTGCAAGCACATTCTCAACATATCACATGTTATTTTTGACCTTAACTCTTGTAAGACTTAACAAAATTTATCATAATCCGGTGTCGTAATCTATCATAACAGAGCCTAACGACTAAAATGCTAACCGTAACAAACTTTTCACATTCATAAAGAGTTAAAATAACATTACCTGAACTAAGAATATAATGTACACGACAAACCTAACATACCTCACTCATGCTAATATCTGCTAACATTTCACAAATAAAGTTCGATACCTTACTCAAACAGGTAAGTAGCTAACCAACAATACAATCAATGGCTATCCCAACTTTTTCCAACATACCAGCAACAGCTAAAGCAGTATTATCTAACCAAATCCCTTAACAAAATGAACCAATCTATCAAAGATACCAGTATCATGAACTATGAAATTGACACTACCTTTATCAAAATGCAACTCATATCAGAATATAACCACATATGAACAAATAATAATAAGTAAAGCCTTAGCTAAGAATTCTAAGTCCAAATATTATTCATAATATCTTTCCTCTGCCAATAGAAACTTCAAGTGTTTTGCTAGAAACTTTTATTATTATTTTATTTCTATTTATTATTCAAATTATCTATATTTCAAGTTTCGATTGAAATTCGCCTACTAACCTACCATTGTACCCTCCCGCTGACATTAAGTTTTTATTTTTCTATTTACCATTTATAAAAAACCCTATTCAATTCGTTTAAAATTTATTTTACCTTATATCTTGTCTTATTCTAGTTCTAGTTAACAACATTTTTGTTCTAACCTACACACCTTTATCTTCATTTTGTTATACTCTATAACTCCTACATTTACCTCATTGTCCCCCACTGCACTAAAGCACGGTAAAGATTCCACGTAATCAAACTCAACTCCACACCTTCCCCTACCCCTTCCATTAATAGTGACTCCCAAATCATATTTTGCAGAACATACCCTCCTATGTCTTAGCCACTAACCCGTAGCAACAGCGCTAATACCCTCTGTAACCATCAAACAGCACAAGCCCATCCGACTCCTCTAATCCATCAGTCTATATATATAGCGATCTATGCCAGTATGCTCAGCTTTTTACAGTACCATTATAAGTACAGTCTACCTTTATAACTCGTTCATTTAACTACGCGCTTAATGCTAACTACGCGTTCTATATAGTAATAACTATATATATAGTATTTATATATCTATATATATCATAGATATACACTTATAGTCCTGGCTGCTAGTTGTGCCCCCCTTACTATATATATACTACTATAGATATATAGTACCATTATAGATTATTGAGTATATAAAGCAACATCATACAAACTTAAGCATATGCTTACACACGAATAAACGGTTAATTATTAATAACAGTTCCTTACTTACCTACAGTTAACAGTAGCTCAACACTTGGAGCAAAACATACTACCATATTCTACTTTTTCAACATATCGGCTAACATATTAATGTCAATTTTACATTAAACATTGTTAATTCCCTGAGAACTAAACCGAAAAAACGTACTATCAACCCTAACCTAACTGACACTGCCGCATTCATTAACCAACCCGGCTAACTAAAATTAGCAAGTCTCTGCACTACTTACACACTGACAGTCCAAGTACCCGCGCACTCAAGCGTTTACTAGTTACCACAACGATCCAATAGATCTATGTTATTATTATCACGTACTTATCATCCCTTATTATAATGATTCCATATATAGATTAATTAATACTTCATTATGCATTCATTATTAGTCTCTTGTATTCTCCGCCTCATTACATGGCAAAGTGGATTCACATCGCTTCATATTATTACTTCCCTATTCCACCACCGGAACGATCTCACGCACGACACCACCAATACAACGTGGTTGCGCACAGTAGTCCTCGCCTGCCAGATTTACTACGACACAAAGCCCCTGTTGGCCTGGCGCACAGGCAGCAATCCTCGCTCACCTCTCTCACCCTCCCCCTCTGCATCAGGCACACTTCAGTACCGCCAATCCCTCATCTGACGAGAACAACAACAGGCGTCCTCAGCTCCGCCCCCCGGTTCCACGACCATAACCCACCGAGACAACTCTCGACCTCTCACGTCCTGTTCTGCCTACAGAGGAGGTATAAGCGAGCCAGAAACCTCGAACGACCCAACCTGATCGTCTCAGACAAACACGATCGTGGTAAAGATCAGTCCTCCTTACCCTTCGGCCCACAGGGGACCCTACAAACCACCAACACACGGGCTATCAGACACTCCTACCTCCACACAGCTCTGCTTGCTCCCTACACCAAACAGGTACACTTCGGAACCACAGAAGACGTCCAACTACTCCTGCGCAGGCTCATATAGGCCCTCCTGGCACCCGCGCGAGGCCTGGCCATACATATAGATACTTGCGCGAACGACAGCCCGATCTCACAGCGCCGTGTCGAAATACGCATTAAGTCTCTTACTGCACGACCTGCGTGGCGAGTCTGCACGCCGCCGGTGTAAACCATACGCAACACATAGCGCGGTCTCAATTACCATGATAACATCCTCTTGCTTTGTCTCTGAACCCCAATACTCGGTAATGCGCGAATTGCGTAATTCAACACACATGTCAGAACGAGCGCTACAATGTGCCTACATGCGTATAGAACCGTATAGTATACCTGCCCGCATCCTGGCCAGCTCACTCCCTCGCACACCCACGTCCACACCACCGCACCCACGCCCTCACTAGCATCACAGTACCACCCCTAACCATCACCTATAGCCTCCGTACTATCCACACTTAGCGTACAGATCTCTCTACCCATACCCCGCGTTACTACGCGTCAGACCCTCTCTCGCATTCGCACGTTATAGCTACTATAACCTATATACGACTCCTCACCATATCATAATAATAGTCCATATATAATTCCTCACTACTGATATCATTACTAACTCACATAAGTACCAGCTACCCCCATCCATCTACCCCTGATTGACAGAACCGCTCACCCATCATTCTCACATTGCGATCACCCCAAGCTTACCCTTTCGTATGATCCGACCGACTATATCTATCGCGTATATCTATATGTAGAGTTACGTAAATAATTGGTTAATAATAAGACGATAATATTATTATCAATTGTAAGATATAATATAAAGATCTTCACGGTTGTACACTTAAATATTATTTTGTTTTTCGATATACTTGTTTCATTTCACACTTTTTAATAAATAAGAGTTCGTTTTCTTCAATTATGTTTCTTTAAGTTTTTATTTATCTCTTCTTATATATTTATATTTTGGTTGAAACAGTTATTGGAATTTATTTTATTTTCATTCTTTTTTATTTTTATGTTCCCTAGCACCTGCAAGACCTCGGCGCCTAAACCCGAGTAGACTACATCCAACGGCCCATGTCGAGCGTTAGACACCTTAGCGCTTAACGTCTCAGCGTTTCTGCCTTTCGTCTCCACAAGCTTCGGGTGCTATAAACAATTAGATCGCACTGACCCGCCGCCAATCCCCTCTCTTGAGTGGACAGATATATAATACTCCTGATAACTCTAACATATACGCACTAGTCTAACAAAACACATGATTGTTAAGACTTTGAAAAAAAAGAATCTTAACAAAACCAAAACAATGATCAAACAGGATACGAACAAAAAACCTAAAAGAAATATATTTAATCTGAAACATATTGTTCTCAGGAGACTTTTTTGGTTGATAACGAGCGGAAATGCTTGCCTTCTCTTGTGAATTGATAATTTACCGATCCTCCTTTTAGCTCTTATCCTTTGACTGGTTGGTTGGAAAGTAATTCCTCATTGCATTTAGACATATCCTTGTGGATTTTGAAATTCTTTATCCCGCTTGACGTTGTATTCACTTGTGATTAGATGTAAATTATTACATAACATCTTTTAAGCTGTATCTTGGCAACAGGATGTTCGATAATTTACTTATACGGCTATAAAACTCATTGGTAAACCACTAGTTGCTTTAGCCTTGTTATACGATTGAGCAAGTTCTTGCTCTATCTTCAAAGTGTTTTTCATCAAGTATATTTCTTGTCCACTATCATGCGACCTCATCCTCTAACACAGACTATACCTTATACAAGATTATTGCTGCAATGGGAAAATCAGATCCCAAGGAGCGCAGTTCATTCTCACATCATAAAAGAAGAAACCCAACGGTCTGAATTTTTGCACGTGTATCGAACTCCACATCTGCCTTATACATGATAACAAGACGACTTTTATGACGTACTGATGGAGGAGCTCTGCTAATCCACCCACGCTGCAGCCTGGGGTCACCAGCGAGTACTCCTAAGCCTTCTCACACCCCGCAATATTCTGATTCACCGGGAAATTATCTAGTAGTGCAGGCGAGGAAACCAAGACCAACTCTCCCGCTTCCTCTCTCCTCATATCCTCAAGTATCACCCACCCCTACATTCTCACTTAGGCAGCTCATCGAGAGTGCACTCTGCGCGCGCGTCAACCAGCGGTCTCGAACCTACGCGGCTCGTAAATCTCCCTGAATTTGCCTAGAGATTACCACAAATACCAAACTACTCATGCGAGTACGCGCCAAGAGGGTAATTATTGCAAATGAAGAAAAGAACTGAAACTAGCCTGCTGTAATTACGTAACTGTAGCCTCATTCATATGCTCCTATCACCAGCGTGTAATATTGTGCGTTAACCCGAAAGCGCAAGATCTAACGCCATTGATATGGCTAACCATCACTTGCAAAAACTTCTTCTTAAAGATCTGATGAACGCGGCCGAAATATCAATCTACTTTAGTGAAAGACAATCGAGCGAAAGCTATGACGCTCGCCTGATCCTGGACAGTAAACATACTATATATCTGAGGAGAACTATGCGTACAGTACGTGCTTATCCGGATGGTATTGAAAGAGAATACAGAAACTATCTGAGCGACCAAAACGACACAATGATAAACGCATACTTTGTAAAGACTTAGAATGTTAAATCTTGAAATATTCAAAAGATGCCATGCTAGGTCTTGTGATAGTGCTATATAGCCATAATTCCGTCTATACCGATAATATACAATATACTCTAATATATATATTATATATATTGTATATATATTATATAACTGCATTATAGTCATAGGTCACTGTCATATATTCTATATAAAATTACATTGTAATATTAATGTTTTTAAAGATATTTGATTATAATATTTAATTTAAAACTTGTATGGTCAGTTGCATTATTTAGTTCTACAATTATGCTTTAATAACGAATTATCAAAATGAACCAAGTTGCTTTTACTGACTAAAGACTCTTTCCTTATATATCTATCATAATCTAGTGTACGTATTTGATCACTGGTTGATATATATATAGTATTAATAATTACTATATACCTATAATATACTCTTATACGATTCCTCCCCATACTAATATATCTGTCCACCCACAGAAGTGATGCGGCAGGGTCATCTCCCGTACCTCACCTAATTCTTTATTACACCCCGAAAGCTAACATAGTGGGAGATACTAAAGCATGAAACGCTGCAGACGTTAAGCGCTAAGTTTAACGCCTCGCACATGTGCGAGCGTTGAATGTAGTCTTTCTCCGGGGTCAGCGCCCGAAGTGTCTCTGCGCCAGTCCGCTAGGATACCCATCTTGCCAAAATACAAACACTTAAATTACAAATCACTAAACATAAACTAAATAACCCTATTTAACAAAATAGCAATGACATAAAGCTAAGATACATAACAACCACCCTTCTAAACGCACAATAATAAGAAAACCATAATTGTTTTATCCATTAAACACAGAAATGTTTTGAAAGGATAAATCATTCCATATAAAAACAACATATTACAACTTGTAATAGTAACCAGACGTGACAGATCATCATATTCAACTATTTCTATCTCTGTGAATAAGACGTACTACTTAATCCGAGTCTGTAACCCAATTATCTCCACCTAACTCCCCCTTACAAAGCTCCGACTTACTATATACTATATTATACTATACTATAAACGCTTTATTTTAGATATACTAATATAATATTTATATAATCATAGTGACTAATATATCCCACCCCATACTCCATAAATAGTTATCAGTACTGGCCTCACCTTAACTATCTTTACTTTTAATGATCTATATACAGTCATCCCTCTACTTATGCCAGCTAATGACCTACTATACAATACTACAGAGTATACTACGCTACTGCCTACTAACCTTAATACCAACTCTACTCCACCTATTCTAACCTCAACTATTATCTCAGCGCATGATCCTTGCAATAATATTACGTACTACTTCCTACAGATCCTTAACCCTGACCACTCTCAACCCTACTAGATTCTCTAATATATATATAGCAAGACCAGCACACACAAGTAATCATCATCTCATCGCATCTACGTTATCATTAACTCCGCCGCGAACCCTCCAGCGTATCTACTGGGCGGCGCCACGTATATCCGCATCGCATGAAGCCCCACAACCTATAACTGCACATTCGCCCATCTCTTCCCACTCACCTTACATACGAGCCTATAACAAATCAATCCATATATCACCTCCCAAACCACTCATCACATTCCACGACTGACTTTCTAGTCCACAACCATATAAATAAGCCTAACCACCCCTAACTCAACATCACTACCTCCCGCTGCACTCAATACATACGCTTCACCACGCACTCCCCTGTAGTATATCATACCTATTATAATTATAATCGTGGTCGTACTTTATGTTATCGTCCATGGTCTGTGCTATGTGTAGCATGTTGTTCTCTACACGCTTACATGTTTCATACGCCCATAGCAACTTTACCCCTTCAGTGTAACAGTTGTCTAGAATCAGCATCTACCATCTTTGTTAGACCAAAGTGCAACATATGTTCATGTAATGTACCCGTTCTTTGTTTATCCCCCCTCAGACACTAAGATATCTTTATCACACCGCTTCCTGAATGGATTGTTTCCTCACGGTATCTTGTATCCACCCTCTCCATAGAGAGATAACAAGATAGTAAACTTTCAAAACATACCGATTTGTTAGACAAATAGCCATACAACTCTCTTGTAACTATCCATCACACCTCATTCGTCTT